>ML326447.1:0-30613 GCA_005239505.1 Nicotiana paniculata | reverse complement strand
CAGCCTCGTCTGGACTGTCTAACTCATAGGTGCGCCACCAATCATAGGCGGCTCCGCGAAGTTAGAAGGTAGTAAAGGAAACTCCACTAGATCCGGCTATTCACATAGTGCGAACAATACGGTGACACTCTTCTAGAAATCCCAAGGCATCATCTGATGCTAGTCCACTGAATACCGGAGGGTCATACTTCTTGAACCTCTCAAATCTCCGCTGCTCGTCCTCTGAAGCAGCTGACCCATCCTCGGGCTGAACTGGCACTACAGGCGGTACAGGAATGATCTCTGGGACCTGCTCCACATGCACTCGCTGCTCAGGAGTGCAGGCGGTGGGAGTCTGTGCTCCTCCCCCGGCCTGGGATGTGGCTGCATCAAGGGGAAGCAACCCTGCCTGAGCCAGAGTGGTGTACATAGATATGAACTGAACTAATGTCTCCTGAAGGGATGGGTTAGTAGTGGCAGTAGGTGTGGCAGGTGTCTGGACCTCGGCTGGATCTGCTAGTGGTACCTCAGCCTCTACCTCGGCCCCGGCCTATGACGGCTGCTATAAGGGGCACGGGTGCCTGATCATCCCGAGTAGCACGTGTCCTCACCATATGTGAGAGAATAGAAAATAGAGGTTTATAATTGACGTCAAAAGATATTGCACGACAAGGAAATCAATGAAGTGAAGATTTCTCCTAAACAGTTACATAGCCTCTCGTAGATAAGTACAGACGTCTCCGTACCGATCAACGAGACTCTAATAAACCAACCTGTGTTCTATGACTCCTATGAACCTACAGCTCTGACACCAACTTGTCACGACCCCAGTTCACCCTCCGTGAACATGTCGTGATGGCACCTAGTCCCTATAACTAGGTAAGCCTAGCAATGCGGAATATCAACATAACTTGCGAATTAATTAAGTAAAAGAAAGTTGAACAACCAAAATGGAAGACTGTATATAAATGCCACTTGGCATATACAGCCCAAATAATACGGAAGTCTACAACATCACCCCAAAACCCGGAAACTCACGGGCAGACTAACAGAATATAATACACTGGTCTAACTCCAGAATGTCTATACAACTGTAAGGAAGGAATAAACTTTTCACAAAAGCTGGAATAAGATAGAGACTCCTGGTTTGGGGACGCTGCAGATGTACCTCGAAGTCCCTGATGTATCTCTCAACCTTGGGGATAGTGCGCCTGAGTGGAGGTACCTGGATCTGCACATGAAAAACATGCGCAGAAAAGGGCATGAGTACACCACAGCGGTACTCAGTAAGTGCCAAGCCTAACCTCGGTCGGGTAGTGACGAGGAAGGTCAGGGATCTACTAAGGTTAACAATATAATAGGAATTTACTGTATGAAAACAGGAAGAAATAATGAATATAGCCGTGGAATCAGACAGGTCAAATGTATCTCCCATGATACCGTCTTGTAGTCCTTTTTCTCGACAGTCTAGTGGATCTCCCGGGACACCATCCCGTAGTCCATCATATGTATAACCGAAGGATCATCATCTGTGCATAGGGGATCTCCCAGGATAACGTCCCGTAGTCCAAAGTAAATATGCAGGGGGATCTCTCGGAATAACGTTCCGTAGTCCCAAAGTAAATATGCAGGGGGATCTCCCGGGATACCGTCCCGTAGTCCCAAAATAAATGTGCAGGGGGGATCTCCTGGAATAACGTTCCGTAGTCCCAAAGTAAATATGCAAGGGGATCTCCCGGAATAATGTTCCGTAGTCCCAAACTAAATATGCAGGGGGATCTCCTGGAATAACGTTCCGTAGTCCCAAATTAAATATGCAGGGGGATCTCCCGGAATAGCGTTCCGTAGACCCAAAGTAAATACACAGCCAAAACAAGAAGGCGTTCAGAATTAGGGTGCATAAAATACAAGGCAACAGGCAATTCTAATCTAACATGCTTCACGTAGTGCAATTAAGGCAATTTAAGTAGATAGGCAATTCAGGCAACTAGGCATGATTTTCTAAGTTAACATAGACTATAGTTGCACTTAAAATAAAATAGGTAAGAAAGAAACTCAGGCTACATATTTAAAGTAAAAACCGGATTTTCAACAATTAGCACAAGTACGCGCTCGTCACCTCATGTACAAGGCATTAAATTTCCAAATATCACATCCTAAGGGTGAGGTCCTCCACACAAGGTTAGACAAGCCACTTACCTCGAACCGGCCCAAAATCAACTTGAAATCACACGTTCGCCACGAGTATCCGACTCCAAATGGCCCAAATATATAAAATTCAATTACATATCGTAAATAACATCTCATGCAACTGATTTTCACTGTTTAATTCAAGCTAAGACGCGAAATTATGTAAAATGACCAAAATGCCCCTCGGGCCCATGACTCAGAATCGGGTAAAAGTTATATTTTTCGGACACCCATTCACTCGCGAACTCATGCAACTAGAAACAATCGAAATCCGATGCCAAAAACCCCATAATTTTCCAAAATTTCGTATTGGGAAAATCTCATCCTTTTCATATGGTTTTCCCCCCATTTTTGATAATTAAACTAAAGAAAACAACGGTATTTAATGGTCTAACAATGAATTAGGATTAGAAAATGTTACCTATGATCCTTCTCTTTAAAATCCACAGAAAATCTCCAATCATTGAGCCCTCACACAATTTTTTTAGAATTATGAACCAAACTCTCGGATTTTGGAATAAAATACCCAGGGAAATCGCACCTGCGGACTCGATCACCGCACCTGCAGAAAAAGCATCGCAGGTGCGAAAGTCACTTAAATGAACAGGGGCCGCACCTGCGGTTGTTTGGTTGCGCCTGCGGTTCGGCACCTGCGGAACCAAGGTCGCACCTGCGACCACTGGCCCAAAACTACCCTATCGCACCTACAATCAAGCCCCACGCGCCTGCGAGTCCGCACCTGCGGAAAAACCTTCGCAGGTGCGAAGACACTAGAAGAGGCCTGGTTCAGCAGTAGCTAAGACCCAAAAATTCTCCCGTTAAGCATCTGAAACAACCCCGAGGCCCCCGGGATCTCAACCAAAGCCACCAACCAACCTTAACACCTTAATTGAACTAGGTCAAGCCTTAAAAACACGTCTCATAACATCAAAATCATCGATTATGCATAGGTTCAAGCCTAGAAACTTAGGAAAATTCTAGAATTCACATCCGACGCAGAAACACGTCTAAACTTATCCGAATGACCTAAAATTTTGCACACACATCCCAAATGACATGAATGAACTACTACAACTTCCAGAATTCCATTCAGACCATCAAATCAAATATTCACTATCGAACCGGAAACTCCAAAAATTCAAACTTCGGCATTTCAAGCCTAAATGAGCTACGGACTTCCAAAATACATTCTGAACACGCTCCCAACCCCGAAATCACCTAACGGAGCTAACGGAACCATCGGATTCCATTCCAAGGCCGTCTTCACACTGCTCCGACTACGGGCAACTTTCCAACACTTAAGCTCTCATTTAGGGAATGTCCCAAAACTCTCCGAAACTCAAAACCGAACGTCCCGGCAATTCAATTTAGCAGAAATAGACTTGGGGAAAATAGTTAACAGGGGATCGGGGTGTTAATTCTTAAGACGACCGGCCGGGTCGTCACACTCAAAGACATATCACTCATGCACCATCATCTCACGGAAAATACCCACATAAATCTTTTGCATCGTATAGTCAACCTGAACATCAACGACTATCAACCATGCGATTAATGAAATACTAGTCGAGCATCTATGAACCAATACACAATGTGCCTTTAAAAACACACACTCTTTTCAAGCTATACAAGAGGATGCTAGCATCCTCTAAACATCTGAAATCTCCCATGCCATTAAAACTCGTAGCCTTCCTTTCAAGGTTGAACCGCAACCTTGCACATACAATCTCAATCCCACACGGTGCATCACATATATCATTCTAACACAATAAGGTGCAAGAATCTCATAATCAATTTCGAATCATGAGTAGGCTATACACTCCATCAACTAAGAACCTTTCATTTAACTCAATCCAGGAGAACATCACAACACGTAACTACCCTTTTATACCAGTAGAAGACGCCAACCTCAAGCCATGGTCAAACCTTCATGAACACTTTGAAACCTACTGGAACCATTCTCGAGTGTCACTCACTCTGACCAAGTCTCAAATGCACATCCCAAACATGCTGAGCGACTAGAAGTTTTGTCACGACCCAAATCTGAAACTTGGGCTTGTGAAACTGAAAATGAAAATAATGGTTTGAAGAACTATGTTCATGCACTTAATACAATTGTTTTAGAACTTATATCTGAAAATTTGATATTAAAGTTAGGAACATGTAAAGAAATAGCTAGTGACACACAACTCACATTAGAAGAACATTTAGGAAAGGTAAAAAATGAGTTATATAAAAGGGATGAACATGTAATATATTTGAAAGAGGACTTGACTAAGGTTAAGCATGATCTATATTGAACATGTAAATGGAATAGGTCCTCTGATGCACTTTCATGGCTACAAGAACACCATAGTAGCAACAGAAGTAGACTTGACTTTGGAAATCCTGCACCTAAATGGGATCCTAAAAGAAAGTACTTCACACTCCTTGAGAATAAGATATGCAGTCATTGTGGTAGCACTAGACACTATAAGAGTGAATGTGCTACAAAAGAAAAAGCAAGTCTAAAGAGCAAAAATTTTGTTCTAAGGAAAATAGGCTGCCAAGTTGGGCAAAGAAGAATACGATTTATCATTTTGCCTAACTAGTTTGGGTTCCTAAGACTAACCACCATATTTCTTTTTCAGCTCCAAGTGAAGGGGAGCATCCAAATATGGTACATAGATAGTGGTTGCTCAAAGCACATGGCTGGAAACAAGAACCACTTTCTTTCACTTGCGGGCTTTAAAGGAGGCAATGTCTCCTTCTGAAATGGAAAGAAAGGTGAGATCATTGGAGTTGGAAAGGTAGGTAAATCTAATCCTCACACAATTGAGAATGTCTACCTGATAGATGGACTGAAATACAACTTGATAAGTATCTCACAACTAAGTGAGAGGAAACATGGTAGCTTTCACCTCTACAAAATATTGTGTAATTAATACTACCACTGATAATATAGTTTTGCAGGTAAAAAGAGTGATATATATATATATATATGTGGATATATCCACACTCTCAGATAATGAACTCACTTGCTTGAGTATCATGGACAATGATCCCCTTCTTTGACATATGAGACTTGGGCATGCAAGTCTAAGTCAACTCAACAAACTAGTCTCCAAGGACTTGGTAATAGGGCTTCCTAACACTAAGTTAAAGGAAGATAAAGTTTTGAGGCCGGTACAAGGGGAAAGCGGGTAAGATCCTCTTTCAAAAGTAAGAAAATGGTAAGCACTACCAGGTCGATAGAACTGGTCCATATGGATCTGTGTGGACCAATGAGGACAATGAGCAGAGGTGGTATGAGATATATTATGGTGTCTGTTGATGATTACTCTAGGTATACTTGGACAAAATGTTTAACATCTAATGATGAATCATTTGACATGTTCACTTCATTTGTTTAAATAACTCGGGAACAACTAGGTAATCAACTTGCATCAATTAGGTCTAATCATGGTATTGAGTTTGAGAATGCAAAATTTTTTGAATTTTGTGATGAGCATGGCATATATCATAATTTCTTTTCTCCTAGAACTCCACAACAAAATGTATAAGTTGAAAGAAAGAATTGGACTTTGGAGGAAGTAGTTAGGACCATGTTACTTGCTAGTAAGTTTCCTCATAGCTTCTGGTCAAAAGTTGTGAACATTGCATGATACATCATAAAAATAGGTGCATGACTAGACCTCTTGTTGAGAAAAATCCCTATGAGCTACTTAAAAGGAGAAATACAAATATATCCCACCTTAGGGCATTTGGATGAAAGTACTTTGTGCACAATAATGGAAAAGACTCCTTAGGAGACTTTGATCCTAGAAGTTATGAGGTAATATTCTTGAGATATCCTTCACATAGAAAAACATATAAGATATACAACAAAAGAACTATGTGTGTAAAAGAAAGTGGGCTCTATGGGCTCAAGCAGGCCCCAAGAGCATAGTATGAAAGATTATTCAAATTCTTGCTTGTTCATGGCTACAAGAGAGGTTAAGTTGATAATACTTTATTATTGAAAGAAAAAGGTAAAGATCTCTTGGTTGTTCAGATATATGTTGATGATATAATCTTTGGAGCAATAACTAATGGATTAAGTAAAGAATTTGCTAAGCTAATGGGGAGTGAATTTGAAATGAGTATGATGGGTGAGCTCAATTTCTTTTTAGACTTACAAATTAAATAAAATTCAAATGGAACTATTATCCATCAACAAAAGTATGTGAAAGAGTTGCTCAAAATTTTTATAATGTAAGAATCCAAGGAAATTGACACTCATACAGCAACAAACATGAAATTGGATTTGGATGAACCCGGTTTATCTTTTGATCAGAAGATGTATAGGGGAATGATTGGCTCTATATTATACCTCACAGCCAGAAGACTTGACATTGTTTTTTACTGTAGGCCTTTGTGCTAGACTCCAGGAAAATCCAAAGGAGTCTCATTTGAAGGCAGTCAAGAGGATCTTGAGATATTTAAAAGGCACAACTTTGCTTATGGAATCCAAACGGTAGTAATTTTTATTTAGTAGGATATGCTAATGCTGATTGTGCAGGTTTTCTAGTGGATAGAAAGAACACTTTAGGTATGCACACTTTCTTGGCTCTTGTCTTGTATCTTGGGCTACCAAAAAGTAAAATTTTGTGGCTTTATCTACTACTAAAGCTGAGTATGTGGTTGTTGCCTCATATTGTGCTCAATTGTTGTGGATTAAACAACAATTAATGGGCTTTAAAATTGATGTAGCGTGTATCCCTATATTTTGTAACAATACTAGTGCAATCAGTATGACAAAGAACCCGGTCCATCACAAAAGGACCAAGAACATAGATGTTAAACATCATTTTCTGAGGGATAATCTTGAGAAGGGTTTGACAACTATGGAATTTTGTACTACTGATAAGCAAATTGCTGACATCTTCACAAAATTTTTGCGTAGGGATCACTTTGAAAGGAACACGTTAGAACTGAGGATGATTAAGATCACCTAAAAGAAACCGGTTCTAACTCAATGATTGGTTAGAATTTGTGAATTTTGCAAATAATTAGAATAGGTATCAGCAACATAATTTTATTATTATACTCTTGTGCCATGTGCTAAAATGTCTCGCTGATGTATAATGATATTACCCTTATTTTCTTGGAAAAAGTTAGTCTTACATGAGAGAACTTTCACTGAAGTATCGACTTCATCGAGCTTATAAGGTATGTATTCTACACTCCGCATAATTTGAAATAACTGCATATGCATCATAATCTGAAAAGAGTCCCACTTTATCCCAAAGTCTTTTTTTAAACCAATCGGCTACAAATGAACCGGTTTCACCAAGAGATCCACGCACTATAATTGTCGAAATTTTTAAGGAAGAATCCAAACGTCACTTCAAACTGACTCTCTCAAGATGAAAATACTTCTAACCTCCAAAAGATGTCTTTATACACTCAATCTCGTCGCTCTTTGAATTGATTCGACTTTACCCTCTTCTTCACTCCAATTCTTTGAAACCTTAATCTATCTCAAATTCACTCAACCTTCCACTTTGATCACATGGAAAACACATATGAGAACCCCAAAAATTATGAGAATCCTTTTTCACCATCCAAAGAACATTCACACACACCTTCAAGAACCCAAACCCCCAAGAAAAAGCATGTCAAGATGCTTGCACTCAAAAACAATGACAAGTAAAGAACATGCTAAGAAATTGAATGAGATGCTACAAGCTAGTCAAGCAGAGGAACCCCAAAAATTTGATGATTCTTTTAGTCTGCGAATGAGGGGGAAGAACCAATTTTATCTGAAACTGAACAAGTAACTTCTGGGTTAAAGACTTTGATGTTGCTTATGAAATTGTGGAGAATCTTGAAAATAGGTTTGTGTTGGTTGGTTGGATTGCTGGTGTAGAAATTGTTGGGTCTGCAAAAATTTGTGATAAAAATGAAAAGAAAAAAGAAAAAGAAAGTGAGGGTGTTGAAGTAGATGTGATGATAAGGGAGAAGACAGACAGGTTGAATCTTCTTCTGACTCTTGTTGGTTTGAATGGAAAAACTAGGCAATAGTGTTATGGAGTGAGGACAGTGCTGGTGAGGAGGAAATTGTTGAAGTATGAGGTAGTGATTCTGGGGACACTACTGCAATAGAGGGGCTGGTTTGGTTAAGGAAAAGGTTCCAAGAACCTATTCCATCTATAAAGGAACCCCTCCATGATCTGCTTCAGAAAGTGTCTGACAGTTACAACCACAAGAAGAAAAAGTGTGCTAGAGTGAAAAATCCTTGGAAAGGCTATGGGTGGAAAGAAGAAAAAGTATACCTCTTTTATCCCTGTAGAGACTCCTCCCACAAGAGGAAGATCCAGAAGAAGCAGGGTAAGGCCAACTTGAAAAAGGCCTTAGCTAAGAATGCCAAGAAGGCTGCTGTCAAGGGGGAGAAGAAAATTGGAGAAACACGTGAGGTAATTCAGGTTGAAGAGATAGACTTGGTCCTTCATGATGAGGATGAGATAGAGGAACTGGAGGTTTTCACTCCCAGTGCTAAGAAAAGAAAGACTTCTAAGAAGAAGTCTCCACAAAAGTCTGTTGAGGCAGAAGACTCTATTTTGTCCAAAAGAACTAGGTCTGCTAGAAAATCAAAGAAATTTCAAGTAGTGCAGGAGGAAAGTGAAGAAGATGAGAGTTATGAGGGAAAAGATAAGTTGGTGAAGTTCCTGAAAAGAACTATTTCGAAGGGGAGTCTTCTTAATGATTTAGATGAAGAAGGAATGGTTTTGCTTTTGAAAAAAAACTGGAGGTATAAGGCTAGAAGGACATGTACTTCAGTTGGTAAGAAGGTTGACTAGGCTAAAATTGTGAATTTTTGCAAATTGTGAGATTGACAATGGAAGGGTCAACAGTGAGGTGAACAGAGTGAAAATCAGCTTTGAATATAAAGAGCATGTGGAGATTCTAGGTATACCTGCTGATGGATATAATGATTATACCAAGCTAAAATGGCCTAGCCTAGAAAATATTCATACTTCACTGGCCATCACTAGGAAGTTTGCTAATAAGGACTTAGAGAAAGAACCCAGGCCTGTATACAAGAGTGAGATGAAACCTGCTCACAAAGTGCTCTTTGAATTTGTGAATAAGGTGGTTTTGCCCAACAAGAAAGAAGACATATTACTACCTTCATGGACCTGATCCTTATGGAGTGCTTGGATAGTGGGAAGCAAATTAATTGGCCAGGATTCATAATCCAGCTCCTTCATAGGGTTGGTATTGGCACCAAAACTCGTATGGCTTTATCCTAACAACTGTACTTGACTACTTTAATGCCCCCTCATGAAATGGATGTTTGTACTAGTAAAGACTATTTTGGGGCTTGAACTTTGAGTCATTATGACTACCAAGACCAAATTGTACCTAAAGAACCTGGTGCATCTAAGAGGGTACCAAAGAACAACAAGGTTAGAGCATAGGAGCAGGAGAGTGGGGCTAAGGATGCTGAGATTCAAAGGCTTAAGAAAAGGTTGGCTAATATAGAAGCTGAGAAAGGCTCTCTCAAGTCTGAGCTTGCAAAGGAGAAATATAATAATGAGGGTATATTTCAAGATATGTTGAAACTGGCTCAGGACAAAAACCAAGAACCTAGTCCTTACCCGCCCTAAACCGTTTCTAGCACAATCGTAACCAAAGTCCCAAGTGGGATTTCTTTGATTTTTGCTCATGATTATATGTTTTTATTTTTTCTTATGCTTTGTGGTAGGATCTTATCAATCAATGAAATTCATTGTGTTTTCTCTAATTGCTTGTTGATATTTCTTATATGGCTAATATCCTTAGATTATAAAATAGAAAATTGAATCCATGATTGCATTTGAAGTAGCCCCAATGGCCATGAGTGATAATTGTTAAAATCTAGTTATTTGACTTAATTATGAAACTTTCCAATGATTCCAAAAGGGGAGGAAATAAGTATGCTTTTGCTTTGGACTATGATATTTATAACCTAATGAACCTAGTCCTTGATGATTTCTGACTTTATATGGAAAGTGTTCTGGCGTTATGCTTGATGTTGAGCAGAGTTGAAACAGGTTCATTGCTTTTGAAAAGTACAAAGTTTGTTATCATCGAAAAGGAGGAATTTGTCAACCTAAGCGGTTTCAATTTTGATGATTGACAAAGGAACACATGCTTGAATCATTTTCATGGACACTGTACAAAGGTTACAGTCAAATTCAAGCAAAAGGCATGCACGTGCAAGGTATAAGTATTAATAATTATTTTTGATAATCCTTGAACGAAAAAATTGCATATTTTGATAAGGATAAGGAATCCTTACTCGAAGATAACTCTATCCAAGATATGGAAAGAGTTAGAAGGTGAAGATAACTAGAACTCTTCCACTAAGGAAGAGTAAAGCATCAGGTTTCTAGTTAATCCTAATCCTACTAACCCTATATGTATCCATTGTGTTCTCTTTTACAAGTGACACAAATATACTCAAGTTAATCACAATTGAGAGAAAAATAGCAAGGCAGTTTGTGAGAAATTCGTGTGAGTTTCAAGAGTGCAAACCTGAAGCTACATGAACCCGATTGAAAAACCAATTTCATGTGTCTGTCCTTATTCTAGCTTAATTGTTGTTGGATATTTTGAGTTGTACCTTTCAGCTTTACTTAAAACTATTTGTAATAGGTACTTGAGTTGTATTGTTCAAGTAGAGTAACTTCAAACAATCGCAACAACCTATGGCATGTTGCTACAAGGGTTAGAGTTAATCCTTAGGTTTGAAAGATTTGGTAAACATTGTTATTTGGCTCAGAGTTGTAGTGAAACGTTTGAGGAAGTCCTACTGGGAAGTAGGTCATAGTTTTTTTTACCTTTTGAGTCGGGTGTTCTCCACGTAGAAATACTTATGTTCTTTAATTTCTGCATTACTTATTCCGTAGATGTAGTTTAAGGAACACATAGAAGGAACTCTTCCTTCTATTATCCAATGCATGCGAAAATTGGATACCACACAAATCATCCTCCCACTCNCCCCCCCCCCCCCCCCCGTGTGGTATTGAAGTATAAAACATCACTTTCCTCCATGGTGGCTTAGATGAGGAAGTATATATGAAGCTTACTCAAAGTCTCATAGTTGTATCCTCTTTAGAGTCTGGTTCTCGTCTGGTTTGTAGATTACGGAAATCTCTATGGCTTAATACTAGCTTCTAGTAAATGGTATGCCAAGCCGTCCCAGGCCATTTGCACTAGGGGTTACACTCATTCTTTGAATGATTACTCTCTTTTGAAGATCAACTTTATCTACTTTGTTTCTTGATGTTAATATAGATGAAATTATTCTTACTGGTGATGATCCTCAAGAGATTTCTGCTCTAAAGATGTTCTTAGATCAGCTTCACGGTCTGGTTCTCCTCTGGTTTGTAGACTGCAGAACTTTCTATGGCTTAAGACAAGCTTCTAGGTAATGGTATGCCAAGCTGCCCCATGCCATTTACATTAGGGTTTACACTAACTCCTTGAATGATTACTCCCTTTCATTAAGAGATCAGCTTCATCTACTATGTTTCTTGATGTTTATGTAGATGACATTATTCTTACTGGCGATGATCCTCAAGAGATTTCTGCTTTAAATTTGTTCTTAGATGACTAATTTAAATTCAAATACTTAGGGTTTCGTAACTATTTTGTGGGTGTTGAAATCTTGTATGATACATCTGGGGTGCTTCTTCATCAGAATAAGTTTTATTTCGAGCTAATCACTGAATATGGTTCTTCTGCTGCCTCCACTATAATTTTCCTCTTGAACTATGTGCAAAACTTAGATCAGATGTTGGGGAATTGCTACCCAATCTTGAATCCTAGAGAAGTTTGGTTGGAAAGTTGAATTTCCTTACTCATACTAGGCCGAATTCATGTTTTGATGTGCAACCATTAAATCAGTTTCTTAGGTACCCTCGTGTGCCCCATATGACTACTGTTTTGCATATTTTAAGGTATCTGATGGGTACACCTGATGTTGGGTTTTTCTCAATAGTTCCTCTGATTTCTCTATCCAAGTTTTTGATATAGTTATTAGGCATCTTGTTCTGAATCTACCACCGATCAATTTCTAGGTTCTGTATATCCTTAGGGGAAGTTTAATTAGCTGAAAATCCAAGAAATAGGATGTGGTGTCCTTGTCTTCTACTGAGGCAGAATATCAAGCTATGAGTAACGTGGTGGTTGAACTCGCATGACTACTTCGTTTGTCGGAAGACTTAGGGTTACATATGTCCACCTACATTCATGCACATTGTGATAGTTTGGTTGCGCTTCACACTGCTAAATATCTTATTTTCCATGAGCGCACGAAACATATAGAGGTTGATTGTCATTTCATATGAACCAAGTTAGCTGATGGCCTTATTTATCTGTATTATATTTCTACATCTTCTCAACCTGCTGACATTGTTACCAAGTGTTTGACAGATGAGCAGCATCATTTGTTGCTTGGAAAGTTGGGATTGCTACCATTCTCCAACTTGATTGGAGGGGTGGGGTGATGTTGGAGTTACTTGATTGGAAGTTACTTTGGCCTGTTAATGGACAATAGTTGTAGCTAGTTAGGTGTTAGCCCAATTGTATTTATTGGTCAATTAGGAGGCCCATTATTTTGTTTTGTGATTTCCAATTTCGCCCCAATATAAACAGTTACATTTAGATATTTTTGTATTCACTTTTTGACAAAAAGAAAATAAGAAGCATCTTAACTTTCTCTCCAGTATACTTAACTAAACAAACTCTAGTTTCATTTTCTTTGATTTCTGCTTGATCTTACAAATTTAACATGAAACGCGTACAAAATGCTTTCCTAAAAGTTACATTTGCTCTCTCTCCTTCATGAGATTTCTACATGATCGTACAAATAGCTTTAGTGGATATGACAAGCCTTCTAAATTCAACACTATGCAAATAGGGGAGAAATAAATCTTAGGAAACGAAGAGCTCTCAACTTGATCATTTGAATGTAGAAGTTTCGGGAAAAGTTGTGAAAGGAAGAAAGTATCATTTCTGCAAAGTTAACATTGGAATTATTTACAAAACAAGTTCAATTGTCTTTAAATAGAGAAGAGTAGTTACAAATTTTGAAAAGGTACGTCGTTCCACAAAGAACGTACAATTTCTAGTTTTAAAATATTAATTTTATTTAAACAATTTCTAACAATATATATGTACTCATTAACAGTTAAAGGTTTGTTTATGTAGTTGTAATTATATAAAAACCTTGTATAAATAACCATTAGGCTAGCCAAAATCATAGCTATGGAAGCTAAGAGGACTTCAGTCGCCATCACCTTCATCATTGTTGCCACTACTGGTACCCTACTATTTTAGCATCAACACTACCATCACCACTATTTGACCCCATCGATCAACTACAAATCAAATAGTCTTTAACGAACTTCTACTTGGCGAACACAATCCAAAACTCACTATAGATCATGATGGCGAGCAACATCGCCGTTAGGCAAGCCAGTAATGAACTACAAACTTAATTATTCATTTTGTTATTTTTCAAATCATAAATCTTATTAGATAGAGAGATCGATGCGTCAAAAATTGTACATACGTATGATTTAAGTAAAATATAAAGTAGAAGTGTCTAAATGGTAAGCCAAATCATAAATAAATTATAGAACACTCCAAAACCCGGTGTCACAAGTGCATGAGCATCTACTAGGAAGTACAATAACAAAACATCATTTTTTTTTAATACAAGGTAGACAAGATAATGTAAATAATTATGAAGGAAACTGCCGCGAATCGTGGCGTGGAATACAACTCACCATAGAGTCCCCTCAGTAACTGTGCCTCCGGGCCCAAGCGACCACCAAATGAACCTGTCAAATCCTGCACATTTAGTGCAAAAGTGAAGCATGAGTATGTAAATCAATGTGTACCCAGTAAGTATCTAGCCTAACCTCGACAAGGTAGTGACAAGAGCTCGACATTGACACTTACTTGTGGTCTAGCAAATCAAATATAATAAAGTAGGAAAGTATGAAACATGGTACATAACAATGAGTACAGGTAAAGGCAAATAATACGGTCCACAACTTAACAGTGAACACAAAGTCCTCAACCACTGGATACCTCTTAAATGGAGTACGTGATGGTGAACACCAAATCAATGGTCACATCTCAAGTTTGGAAAATTCATGAATACGCGGACTTCTTATCAAATAATTTTCACGATTCTGCCGAGGCTAGCGGCCCAATCCCATAAGAGTGGTTTTATAGCAATGTCAAGGGTAACAATCCGATCCCACAAGAATATGATACATGATATTGCCGAGGTGAATGGCCATAATAGTGTAGTACTGCTGAGGCGAACGGCCCGATCCCATAAAGGTGTGGTACTACCGAGGCGAACGACTCGATCCCATAAGAATATAATTTACCGAGGCAAATAGACCAATCCCATAAGAGTGTGGTACTATCGAGACGAACGGCCCGATCCCATAAGAATATGATACTGCCGAGGCGAATGGCCCGATCCTATAAGCGTGTGGTACTACCAAGACGAACGGTTCGATCCAAAAAGAATATGATACTGCCGAGGCGAATAAGCTGATCCCATACGAGTATTTCATGAAGTTGCGGAGGCGAACAACCTGAACCATTAGAATATGAAGCTTTTACAAGTCTTTGACTCCACTCACGAATATACATGTAAGTTATGAGATTCAAGAAAATTTTCTGATGGATACGCACAACACGGAAAAAATCAGTAAGGGAAGTACAATTTCTACGGCTGAAAAAGTAGTTTGTCAAGAATCTAAAATAGCGAGTCCATTGCTTTACACGAATCTAGTCTCAGGTCATAATGGGAATTAAAGCAATTGAACATGCAAGAATAATGAAAATAATACAATTAAAGCATTGCGTAAGTCAAAGTCTACCCGGACATAATAAGAAATTCTATCATACACACGCCACTCGTCACCTCAAACGTGCGTAGCTGCCACAACATACCTACGTGATAATTTCTTCCTCACACGGTTAGACAGGAGACTTACCTCGCTCCGAAATCCGATAACCGGCTTCAACGCCTTTCTAACACCTCAAACCGATGCCAAACGACACAAAACTAATCAAACATGCAACCGAATCAAAATATACTCCAATACTCGTAATTTAACAATTAGAAATAAATTCCTAACTCCTCGAGAAACGCCAACAAAGTCAACCTCCGAGCACACGCGTCTGAATTTCAAAAATTATCGAAAATAATTATTACCCATAACTTATATAGTTTATATTCCGAATATCATCCAATTTCGCATGAATTTACACTCAAATCAAGTATTTACCATCTCATAACTTTGGGCTCAAAACCCCAATTTCTACAATCCAAACACGGATAAAAATGATAACAAACGAAAATAATCATTGAAAAACATCAAAATAAAGGTCTTATATTTACCCCCTTGTTGACACGAGAACAACGCCATAATAAACACCTCAAACAGAGTTCTAGAACTCAAGATATGCTTAAAATACTAAAATGCTTGGTCTGTCCATTTAAAACATTGTCCAGGCGATTTTTGTTCTTCGCCTTCGCAAGACACCTTCGTGTTCGCGAAGAGAAATTTTTTGCATTTACCGGTCACCCAAATTTCCTTCTTTGCATTCTCGGGAACTCCCTCGCGTTCGCGAAGAAGAAAGTCCGCACCAGAAACCAGCAATCTTTCCCGACACGGAAATGGGCATAACTCTCTCATACGACCTCGAGATTCGACGATTCTTGTTGATATACTTCTGTAATTACGATAAGAATATAATGGATCAATATAATCACAAATCAAAGGTAGTTTTATCAATATGTTACCCTTTACGTCCAACGAAATGATGTTGAAACATCAAATAAGAGTGCGATACAACCCAAACACATCTGAAACACACTCGAGGCCCTCGGCACCCCGTCCAATTACACAAACTAGTCCCAAAACATAACCTGAACCTACTCGAGGACTCAAATCACACCAAACAAAATCAAAACCATGAATCGACAATCAAATCCTCCTTTAAACTTTAAAACATTCAAACTTCTATGAACGCATCTGAATTACACTTAAACAATTCGGAATGATGCCAAACTTCACGTACAAGTCATAAATCGCGATATGAACCTATTCCAAGGCTTAGAACCCCAAACAGACATCAATAACACTAAAGTCCACTTCAAACCAAACTTAGGAAATTTTAAAATCTTCAAATTGCCAACTTTTCACAATAAGCACTGAAATGCTCCCGGACCACCCGATACTCAACTCAAACATACGCCCAAGTCCGAATCACCATATGAACCTATTGGAAAACTCAAATCCCGATTCAAATGTCGTTTACTAAAAAGTCAAACCTTGGTCAACTCTTCCAACATAAAGCTTTTGAATTGGGAATTTTACATCCGAATCAACTCCGAGCTTCCCGTAATTCAATTCTAACCACGCGTACAAGTCATAGAATATGAAATGAGGCTACTCAAGGCCTCAAACCTCCGAACGAAGCATTAGAGCTCAAAACAACCGGTCAGATCGTTACATTATCCCCCACTTAAACGTACGTTCATCCTCGAACGTGTTAAGAACCATTCCGGAGTTTTCCAAAATCATTGTTTGACACCTCGTGCACTTACCCAGCCACCACAACCCACGTGAGCATATTAGCTCGAGCTAGACTGAAGATTCTCCTTATAACCTTAGCTAACAAGCCTTAGAACCAAATTCCAACATTCGGAATCCTCCGAGACTTGATTCCAACATGTGAACACCGTAACAATATCAACACACTGTACCATATAGGATCCTACATCCATGCTGAGATCACACAATACACCCCACAATTCGTATATTCATGATAACATCCCCCGACTACAATAGCTGCAGATTCACGAACCAGACGCCCTTAGTATATCCCGCAACACATATAAGCTAGGTCTCAACCGTCACCATACTGAAATGAGGAAAGAGATGTGCAGGAACTCATAACCATCAGTCAGATCAAAAACTCATGGAGTTTCTCCGCTCGACAAAAACCATTACCTCATTCTGAATTGAATAGTGACATTTTCTCTTTAATATACCTTTCATAAATTCGATCGTAGTGATTTCAGGTCCAATAATCTCGTCTCACCCAGTACAAGCTGCTCAAGTAATAAGCCACCTATAACACTGTCTAAAATCCTATATGACGTCATCAATGCGCCAACACGCTACAACTCAAATATGACACATAAGGGAGAACGAACTGTTGCAAAGAGCTACCTAGCCCGCGTAACGAATAACATGGCCAACAAATGCTATGAACCTTTCTCGGAGATGAGGAACAAGATACACAAAAATAAATATAGGGAACCATACTTAACATATCATTGTTGCGGCATGCAACCCGATCCACACATGATACCGTTGCGGCGTGCAACTCGATCCAAACATCATGCCTGTGGCGTCGTGTCACCCGATCCACATATAGAAATCAATAAGGATATACCCATCGAGCCAAAATGCTCATGCCTGAATATCTACCACAAGCACGCCAAGTGCATAAATACGACCCTGGGGAGACGGACAGTACCACGCGCTACAAAACTCAAAGCAAGACTAAGTGCAATGATGAAAAGCTACAATGAACCACAACACACGTGCGAATAATCAAGCCATCTCACAACTCACATGGCATAATAGAGTATTACATAGGATAGGTGACGGTAGGGATAACACCCAACGCCCGAAGACTCCTCCATAGGCAATACTATGTTAAATGAACACATCGGGCCTGATGTAAGGCGTATATTCACATTAGATCTACTAACGGACCTCAAGAAGATTCAGATCATCCCATACTAGAACAATAATCTTTCAAGGTCCCACAATGACTCTATGCATGACACATACAAGCAGTCGTCAAATCCAGAACAACTCCCACAATCCGCAATCAAAGGAACAGAGCGCCTCTTTGTCATAACCTCTCCCATTGGCGACAATACTAAAATATCCATGACTGATTACAATCTCTAACAATCAATTGACTAACACGGCACACTTATACGATCTTCCCATGGTATATACTCCCACAACCTTATGCACCGGTTAGCAAAATCTGAATAGCCAATTAATAATCCACAAACCAATGCACAATGCCTCTTCCAGAGAACTCCATCCTTTGGCGACATTAAGATAATTCCATCTTACTCTGAACATATGAGTCCTTCCCCTGCTCCTACGAACTCGTGAGGTTCATATCAAAATCGAACCGTAACCTTGATCATCAACTTCCGATCTCCATGTCGCTCACTGCACCTATCATGCCGTTACGTGAATTTTAGCATAACCCCTGAACCACCAGTAGAATAACCACTTCGTTTGCTAGAACCCCTTCCACCCAACTCATTTCAGAATAACAATTGTAACACACAACTGAATTTACATAACCGCAGAACCATGTTGATTCAAGCCATTACTAACTGACTCAATTTCCCCCTAATTTACTCTTGACTTGCCCTTGGAACGATAGTCCTATTAAAACACATAACAGACTTCAAACAGCACTCATCCGAGTGACCCAAATCGCGTGACCAAGTCGTCCTGATACCCATAAGCTATCTCAAACCCTCCTCGTGCACTACATAATATCTCCAACTGATACACCTGCTCTGAAATACCTCCTGTGAATCCGAAGTTGTTTATCCATTTCTCTAACATGACATCGTAGACCCGATGATAAAGTAGAAATTCCCCCAAGTATTCTTCACAAGCTGCTGCAAAATCTAGTCCTCAGCCACATAACGAACCCAAAATCTTTAAATACCGCACTTTAATTCTTGAACCCACTAGGACCATTGTTAAGAGTCACCCACTCCGACCTGATCCCTAGCACATAACCAACCACTGGTGCTCCGTTAGCACATGAATACTTCCAAAGAAGTAAGCGAATGAATTCTTTTCCTTATACATCACATCAACTAGAAGCATAAACTCTGAGTCATCCCAATACCTACACATGAATCGATAAGGCGATAAGTATCACATATTCCTCAAGTCCTATGCCCGAATAACCCATGAGGTTTCCTTATCTTAATGTCAATTATTCAACCATTGCACTGACAACCAGAAACTGCACAGGCACACCACCACGTGACCTAATCGTAAACGGTGGGCTCCCTCACTTAGCTTTACGCTACAATCACATACATCTAGACTCCACAGCGACCTCTTCTTTACCATGATTCCACACCATTGCTCGGCCAAAATTCTCATAAGTTCTTTTTGCACCAATTATAACACATCCTGAATTATCTGCCATCATCGCATGCTCAACCCCTTAACAGACATACCATATTCTTCAAGCGATCCAAGCCCACTTCGTAGTACATGAATACCATGTTGGGCCGAAAGTAGAACTCTTCGTAGGAACCTCATAAAAACCACACTACTGCTAACCTGCTCTTAGGAGATAGCCCACTTGTGTAACCTCATATCGACCTCCTTTAACGTCATTGTTGTGGTTACATACATCCTGAAATCAACTAACCTCCCTGGACCCACACTAGTCTGCCAGCCGTACGAATCTCTTAAATCCTTAACATCACCAGAAGTTCCAACAACGTGTTGGAAACTCGAAGTTGTATTGCACCCAAGACAATGATCGAATACCTCACTTTTTCTTGCACTCAATTAAGCGCTCTTCGTCACTTTCAAAATTCCTAACGTAGAAACCACCTCCGAGATCATCTCCCTCGAACCATCAACACTTGAAATGCCGACTTGATCCTAAAATCACAACACACAACCATCCCAGCTACATTACTCTTAGGTTCCATCTCACAACACCGTGCCCTGAGGCAACAAATGAAGACCGACATGTCGATGAGTCTAAATGCATTCAATCAAGGACGGCGTCACCTCAATATTACAAAGAATTCCATCAAATTTAGAGGTATCAAGTCTCGACCGTAGTCAATACCAACATTGGGCTGAAATGGCAGAATATTCCTTTACAAGGCGACGTTAATGGTCTGCCCACATTCATAGGGAAAGGCATCTTGTACCGCATCTGTAGCATCTTCACAACTCGTCGGCACACAATTGATAACAAGAACTCCACACCGTATAAGAATGAGTAGGAAGGAATGAAGGCATAAGCTCCTATAGAATCAAATTGCATGACGAGAAATCAAGAAGAGAAGTGCTCCCAAGAGTCTCGTAGCCTCTCGAAGATAAGTACAAACGACTTTGTACCGGTCCGTAAGACTTACTAAACTTGCTCATGAATCGTGAGACTTAAGTGAACCTAACACTCCAATACCAAGCTGTCACACCAAAACCCACTATAGGTCGTGATAGCACCCAAAGTCACCATTAGGCAAGCCAAAACAGTGAACTACCAACTTAATTGTTCATTTTATTATTTTAAAATCATGAATCTTATTAGATAGATAGATCAATGCATCATAATCATACATACGTATGATTTAAGTAAAATATAAAGTAGAAGTGTCACAATGCTAAGCAAAATCATAAACAAATTCTAGAACACCCCAAAACTCGGTATCACAAGTGCATGCGTATCTACTAGGAAGTACAATAACAAAAAATCACCTATTTGCAATACAAGGTTGACATAATAATGTTAATAATTATGAAGGAAACTCTATGTGCTTCGAATCATGGCGTGGAATACAACTCACCATAGAGTCCCCTCAGTAACTGCGCCTCCGCACCCCAGCAACCACCAAAGGAACCTGTCAAATCCTGCACATTTAGTGCAGAAGTGCATCATGAGTACATAAATCAACGTGTACCCGGTAAGTATCTAGCCTAACCCCGAAAAGGTAGTGACTAGAGGTTGACATTGACACTAAATTGTGGTCCAGCAAATCAAATATAATAAAGTAGGCAAGTATGAAATACGGTAGGTAACAATGAGTACAGGTAAAGGAAAATAATACAGTCTACAGCTGAACCGTGGACACAAAGTCCTCAAACACTGGATACCTCTCAAATGGAGTATGTAATGATCAACACCAAATCAACGGTCACATCTCAAGTTTGGTAAATTCATGAATACGCGGACATATTATCATGTAGTTTGCACGATTCTGCAGAAGCGAGCGTCCCGACCCATAAGAGTGGTTTTATATAAATGTCGAGGCGAACAGCCTGATCCCATAAGAATATGATACATGATACTTCCGATGCGAATGGCCAGATCCTATAAGAGTGTAGTACCGCCGAGGTGAATGGCCCTATCCCATAAGAGTGTGGTACTGTCGAGGCTAATGGCCCGCTCCTATAAGAATATGATACTGCCAAGGTGAACGACCCGATCCCATAAGAGTATTTCATGAAGTTGTCGAGGCGAACAACCCGATCTCATTAGAATATGAAGTGTTTATGGCTCTTTGACTCCACTCACGCATATACGTGTGAGTTATGAGATTCAAGAAAAAAATTCGATGGATACGCACAACGCAAATGAAATCAGTAAGGGAAGTACAATATCTACGGTTAAACAAGTAGCTTGGCAAGTATCTAAAATAGCGAGTCTAGTCTCAGATCATAATGGGAATTAAAGCAATTGAACAAGCAAGAATAATGCAAATAATATAATTAAAGCATTGCGTGAGTCTAAGTCTACCCCTACATAATCAGGAATTCAAAACTAATCAAACAACATGCAAACCAATCAAAATATACTTCAATACTCGAAATTTAACAATTAGAAATAAATTTCAAACTCCTCAAGAAAAGTCAACTAAGTCAACCCCAGGCCCACGCGTCCAAATTTCGAAAATTATCAAAAATAATTGTTACCCATAACTTTGTAGTTTATAATCCAAAAATTATCCAATTTCGTCCATGAGTTTACTTTCAAATCAATGATTTACCATCTCATAACTTTAGGGCTCAAAACCCCAATTTCTATAATCCAAACACGGATAAAAATGATAATCAGCGAAAATAATCATGGAAAAATATCAAAATAAAGGTCATGTATTTACCCCCTTTTTGAAACGAGAACAACTCTTTAAAAATCACATCAAATGGAGCTTTAGAACTCAATATATGCTCAAAATACTAAAATGATCAGTCTGTCCATTTAAAACACTATCGAGGTGATTTTTGCTCTTCGCCTTCGTGGGACACCTTCGCATTCGCGAAGAGAAATTTTTCACATTGACCGGTCAACCGAATTTCCTTCTTTGCAATTGCGGGAACTCCCTCGCGTTCGCGATGAACAAAGTCCGCACCAGAAACCAACAATCTTTCTCGACACTACATAACTCTCTCATAAGACCTCGGAATTAGACGATTCTTATTTCGATGGTTCCGTAATTACTATAAGGATCTAATGGATAAATTGAATAACAAAAGAAAGGTTATTTTCTCAATATGGTACCCTTTATGTCCAAAGAAACGGCGTTGAAATATCAATTAAGAGCGCGATACAACCCAAACACATCTGAAATACATCCGAGGTCCTCGGGACCAGTCCAATTACTTAAACCAGTCCCAAAATATAACACAAACCTACTCGAGGCCTCAAATCACACCAAACAAGCCATGAATCGAGAATCAAATCCTCCTTTTAACTTTCAAACTTTGACGAACGCGTCCGAACTACACTTAACATTCCGGAATGATGCCAAACTTTACGTACAAGTCATAAATAACGATACGAAACTATTCCAAGGATTAGAACCCCAAATGTACATCGAAAACACTAAATTCCATTTCAAACCAAACTTAGGAAATTCTAAAATCTTCGAATTGCCAACTTTCCACAATAAGTGTTGAAATGCTCCCGGACCACCTGATATTCAATTCGAACATACGGCCAAGTCCTAAATCATCATAAAAACCTATTGGAACCTTTAAATCACAATTTCGAGGTCGTTTATTCAAAAGTCAAACCTTGATCAACTCTTCCAACTCAAAGCTTCCGAATTGAGAATCTTTCATCTGAATCAACTCTAAACTTTGCGAAATTCAATTCTGACCACGCGTATAAGTCATAGAATATGAAGTGAAGCTACTCAAGGCCTCACATTGCTGAGTGATGTGCCAGAGCTCAAAATGACCGATCGGGTCGTTACATCTAACATGACTCGTGCTGATGGATTAGAGTATGATCTTGATGACTCTCAAAAAGCTCTAGTAAGGTTTCTTTATGATGATCAATTGAATTCATCAAATCAAAATTGTGTGCATTAGGATCAAATGGTGTTAAGTTGGATATTGGCGTCCTTTCAAATAATTTTCCACCACAAATAGTAGGCTTCAGGACAACAGGTGCAACCTGGGAAAAATTGACTTCGATAACACACTGATACCGCGTGAGCTCTTGTTATTGGCCTTCTTGGAGCTTCTATAGCCTCATTTTTTATCTTCAGTAGGCTTTTACGGACGCTATCATAGGACACGTTAAGGATTAGTGAGTTTGGAAATTTAGTAGTATACTGCTAACTCATGTGACGTTTGATGATTGAAAAACAAAATGTAGTTGTTAAATGAATTGAGTAATTTGTTTATGATGATTTTATTAACAAAAGTGTTTGTTAAGTTTGAAAGAGTGAGTTTCTTAAAAGCTAAATATGTTTTGAATGGAATCAACACGGAGTAGGAACACATGTTACAATGTCGATATAACTTTTTCCATTATGTAGGATTTATAAAAGATTTTGGTTTGTTATATGAAAAAATAATTTTTGCTTTATAGAGAATTCGTCTATGGCTTCAAAATAACTGTAGGATAGTTTTCCCACTGCAAAGTGAATTTTAATTAGGTTAGAATTGTGATCTACTATGAATCTTTTATGGCAAGTATATAGTCTTGTTTCAAAGAGAATCTCCAAAAAAATTTGCGTATAAAACTCCAGGAAGTTATTGAAGAAAGATATGTGTCCGTAATACTTCAACCAAGAGAGAAATTTGAGTAATCAGGAGAAAAAAGGTATGAAGCCTAATAACTATTCCTAGTTTAA
Organism: Nicotiana paniculata; assembly: GCA_005239505.1. Taxonomy (NCBI): domain Eukaryota; kingdom Viridiplantae; phylum Streptophyta; class Magnoliopsida; order Solanales; family Solanaceae; genus Nicotiana; species Nicotiana paniculata. Next base: position 6,444 of record ML326447.1, on the reverse strand, counting down.
ATAGTACATTCCAAGATTTGTAGGGATTAGCTTACTTTGATATTGGATGAATATTTGTGAGGATAATAAATATCTTGGTTGATTCAAAAAAAATTAAGGAGGCTTCAAGTTGTGAATTCAACTTGAGGGCTTCCTATTGTTTAGGAAATCTTGTTGCTTAATTAGGGTGTTTTATTGTCAATTGAATATTCTAATTTTTTGTTATTTAATCTGTTTATTCCTATTTACTATCTTAAGTTTTCTTTGTTTTCTTATTTTGATTCGTATCATTTTGGTATTAGAGAAATACATATTGTTCTAAAAATTCTTGTTTAGTTCTTGATTTTACCTAGAGAATCATAAATAAATCTAGAAATTGCTATTGTTGAGTTTTGACCGTGTAAATCTGTGAAGAACTTTAAATTTTGTTTATGAATTTAAAGCTGGAAATGGTTGGGGAATTAACTCCCTCAATTGATTGATGTGAAATATCTTGAACAACAAGAAAAATTATAACCACAATTGTTAGGGTTCTTGACTTGACAACTAAAAATTTAAATCGATGATTTAAGTATTTGTTTGAAGTGGGTGTTCCAAAATTTCATTCCTAGCAGCTAAAAGAAGCTATTACTTAGGTTTGTGATTGTCACAGGCCGATTTACCCTCCGAAGGTTTCGTGACGGCACCTAGTCTGTTCGACTAGGTAAGCCTACTATAAAGGAGAAAATTGAAATAAAACACAAGAAGTAAAGGGGATAAGGGCAATGCTATAAATAACATACTGGCCGCTCGGCTCATACAAAATACAACTCCCCAAGACCCGGAATGTCACAAACAGTCACAAGCTGCTAACACTATTGTAGCTCTAACAAAAATTGGAAAAAATACATAAGCAAAAGTCTCTACAAGATAGAATGGAAGGGGGCTCGGAGGATTCTGCAGACGCGGCAGAAATATCTTGCAGTCTCCTACAATCAGCAGTAAAGACTAACCACAAGGCCGATAGCTCGTACCCGAATCTGCACATGAAAAAATGTCCAGGAAAGGGCATGAGTACACCACATTTGGTACCCAGTAAGTGCCGAGCCTAACCCCGATCAAGTAGTGACGAGGTCGGGTTAAGGCTCTATCGGATTTCTAAATAAAAAAAAATTAAAATAGCAAAAAAGATAGGTAATGTCTACAGTAAGCAGTTTAAGAAAATCAGTATAGATTTTTACGGTAAAGAGAGTCCTCTGCTCAACACAACGTATCACAAGGTGAAATCTCCCAGGATATCATCCCATAGATCCAAATGATTATGCAGTACAGGGAATCTTCCGGAATACGTCCGTAGTCCCAAAATAAATATGCAGTGCAGGGGGATCTCCCGGAATATGTCTGTAGTCCCAGAATAAATATGTAGTACAGGGAAATCTCCCAAAATACGTCTGTAGTCCCAAAATAAATATGCAGTACAAAGGGATCTCCGGGAATACGTCTGTAGTCCCAAAATAAATATGCAGTACAGAGGGATCTCCTGGAATACGTGTGTAGTCCCAAAATAAATATGCAGTACAGGGGGATCTCCCGAAATACGTTCGTAGTCCCAAAGTAAATATGTAGTACAGGGGGATCTCCCGGAATACGTTCGTAATTCCAAAATAAATATGCAGTACAGGGGGATCTCCCGGAATACGTCTATAGTCCCAATTTAAATATGCAGTACAGGTGGATCTCCCGGAGTACGTTTGTATTCCCAATTTAAATATGCTATGCAGGATGAATGACAAGCATAACATCGAATTTACACATTTTATACTAATCACAGATAAGGAAAATAAGGGCTTAACTAAGTATGGCGCACAGAAGATCAAGTAGGAATTTTAGCACGTAAGCATGCTTTCCTAATCTAAGCTAAACGATATATCATATGAGAACAAGTTCATAGAAAAGAAACAATTTATTAGTAAGGGAAAAATGAGATTTTTGAAATAACGGCCCGTGTACGTACTCGTCACCTCATGTACACGGCGCCCACACAACACTTAGCATCAAATATCCTAAGGGGGAAGTCCCCAACACCAGGTTAGGCAATCCACTTATCTCGACTGCTCAAATCAACTCGGAATCACGTTCTTGCCACGAGTACCAAACTCCAAATGGCCCGAATCTATTCAAATAAGTTACATAATGTGAATATCACTACAAGCAACTAGTTTACAATTAAATTCGAAGCTAAAGCACGAAATTAGGGAAATTCTCTAAAAAAACTTCCGGGCCCACTCGGAATCGGGTGAAAGTCACAAATTCCGAACACCCGTTCACTCACGAGTACACTCAACCAAAAATCATCAAAATTCGACGTCAAAATGTCACTCAAAACTCGGATTCTCAATTGGAAGACCTTCTCTCATTTCCAAACATTTTCCCATTATTTTCCTTAATTAGATTGAAGAACTCACTATAGATTGATGAAATACAAAGGAAATAGGATTAGGAATCGTTACCTATTGATCTCCTCTTAAAAATCCTCACAAAATCGCCAAATCCCGAGTTCCAAATTGATTTTTTGAAGTTATGAACTCAAACCCTCGATTTCTCCTATTTCTGACCAGCGATTTCCACTTCTGCGAGGGGATCACCGCACCTGCGGTCCCTCTTCTAAGGCTTTGCATCCGCACCTGCGGATGTTCATTAACTCACCAGGGCCCGCACCTGCGCTCCTCTCTCCGCAGATGCGGTTCCGCTTTTGCGGTTCTCCAGCTGCATCTGCGGCCACTCGCCCTCATGCCCCAGACCACACCTGCGACCTCTTCTTCGTTTTTGCAGGGATGCACCTGCGGTCCAACAACCGTATGTGTGAAAACACCAGAACAGCCCACAGCAAATTTTTACCTAAGTCATATATCTTCCCATTAAGCATCTGAAACACACCCGAGGCCCCCGGGAGCTCGACCAAAACTAACAATCAGTCCTATAACCTCACTCGAACTTAGTCGAGCCTTCAAACCACATCACATAACACCAAAAACAAGAATTCAATATAAATTCAAGCTTAACAACTTAGCAAATTTCTGAAATCCACAAACGATGACAAAACACGTCAAAACTAGTCCGGATGACCTCAAATTTGACACACAGGTCACAAATGACACCACGAACCTACATCCACTCCCGGAATTCCATTACAAGTCTGATATCAAAATTTTACCTATCGGCCGAAATTGCTGAAAATCTAACTTTTGCCAATTCAAGCCTAAATCTACTACAGACCTCGAAAACACATTACGGGCATGCTCCTAACCTCAAAATCACTCAATGGAGCTAACAAAGTCGATGGAATTCCATTCCGGGGTCCTGTCTTCGCACAGCTCCGACTATGGTCAAATTTCTAAGGCTTAAACTCATAATTAGGGACTAAGTGTCCCAAAGCTCTCCGAATTTCATGGCTAATGACTCTGGAAAGTCCCGATAGCAGAAACAAACGTGGGGAAAGAAGTTATTAGGGAATCGGGGCTCTAAATCTCAAAACGACCGGCCGAATCGTTACATTCTCCCCTTTTTAAAATAATCATTCATTCTCGAACGAGTATAAAGACATACCTGAAGCTGTGAAAAGATGAGGGTACTGGCTGCGCATATCCTGCTCGGTCTCCCAAGCTTCCTCCTCGACCAGCTGACCCTTCCACTGGACTTTTACTGATGCAATGCTCTTGGACCTGAGCTTTTTGACCTGCCTATCCAAAATGGCTACTGGCTCCTCAACATAAGATAGATCCTTGTCCAACTAGACTGAGCTGAAATCCAATACATGAGCCGGATCACTGTGATACTTCTGGAGCATGACACGTGGAATACCGGATGAACTCCTGCTAGGCTGGGAGGCAAGGAGAGCTCAAAAGAAACCTCCCCAACACTCCGCAATATCTCAAATGGGCCAATGAACCTCGGACTCAGCTTGCCCTTCTTCCCGAACCTAATGACGCTCTTCATAGGTGATACCCGCAGCAAAATTCGATCACCAGTCATAAATGCCACACCTCGAACCTTCCGGTCTGCATAACTCTTCTGTCTGGACTGGCCTGTGCGAAGTCTCTCCTGAATCACCTTCACCTTGTCCAAGGAATCCTGGACTAAATCTGTACCCAACAATCGAGCCTCGACCGGCACCGCCTACCGTACAAAGCCTCATACGGTGCCATCTGAATGCTGGACTAGTAACTATTATTGTAGGAAAACTCTGCGAGTGGAAAGACTAATCCCATGACCCTCTGAACTCCATCACATAGGCACGGAGCATATTCTCAAGAATTCGAATCGTGCGCTCGGACTGCCTGTCTGTCTGGGGTGAAAGGCTGTGCTCAGCTCCACTTTGGTACAAAACTTCTGTTGTACAGCTCTCCAGAACCGTGATGTGAACTGAGTACTTCTGTATGAGATGATAGATATTGGAATACAATGAAGGCGGGCGATCTCTCTAATATAGATCTCAGCCAATCTCTCTGAAGAATAAGTGGTCAGCACCGGAATGAAATGAGCTGACTTGGTCAGCCGATCCACGATCCCCCAAACAGCATCGAACTTTCTCAAAGTCCGTGGAAGTCAAACTACAAAGTCCATGGTGATCTGATCCCACTTCCACTCTGGAAGCTCAATCTGCTGAAGTAATCCTCCTGGTCTCTGATGTTCATATTTAACTTGCTGACAGTTGAGACACACAGCCACAAATCCCACTATGTCCTTTTTCATCCTTCTCCACCAATAGTGTTGTCTCAGGTCCTGGTACATCTTCGCGGCACCCGGATGGATGGAGTACCGCGAGCTATGGGCCTCCACCAGAATCAACCCTCGAAGCCCATCTACATTGGGCACACAAATCCGACCCTGCATCCTCATCACGCCGTCATCACCTGTAGTCACATCCCTGGCATCACCTCGTCGGACCCTATCCTGAAGAACCAGAAGGTGGGGGTCATCATACTGACGCTCCCTGATGCGGTCATAAAGAGAAGACCCAGCAACCACACAAGCTAATACCTGGCTAGGCTTGGAAATATCAAACCTCATGAACTGGCTGGCTAAAGACTAAACATCGAAGGATAAAGGCCTCTCGGCTGCTGGAAGATATGCCAAGCTCCCCAAACTCTCCACCCGACAACTCAAGGCGTCGACCACTACATTAGCCTTCCCCGGGTGGTATAATATACTGATATCATAGTCTTTAAGTAGCTCCAACCACCTCCGCTGACGGAGATTAAGGTCCTTCTGCTTGAACAAGTGCTGCAAACTCCGACGATTAGTGTAAATCTCACAGGGAACACCGTACAAATAATGATGCCAGATCTTCAGGGCGTGAACAATAGATGCTAACTCGAGGTCATGAACCGGATAATTCTTCTCATGCACCTTCAGTTGTCTGGACGCGTAGGCAATCACCCTACCGTCGTGCATCAATATTTCTCCAAGGCCAATCCTTGAAGCATCAAAATAGACAGTGTAGGACCCCGAACCTGTAGGCAACACTAATACAGGGGTCGTAGTCAAAGTTGTCTTGAGCTTCTGAAAGCTCTCCTCACACTCTTCGGTCCACCTGAAAGAAGCACCCTTATAGGTCAGTCTGGTCATAAGTGCTGCAATAGATGAAAATCCCTCTACAAAGCAACGGTAGTACCCTGCCAAACTAAGGAACTGTGGATCTTCGTAGCTGATGACGGTCTAGGCCAACTCTGAACCGCCTCCACCTTCTTCGGATCTACTTTGATCCTATCACAAGACACTACGTGGCCCAAGAATGCCACTGAATCAAGACAGAACTCGCAGTTAGAGAATTTTGCATACAATCTCTTCTCCCTCAAATTCTGAAGCACAGTCGTCAAGTGTTGCTCATGATCTTCCCGAGATCGAGAATATACTAGGATGTCGTCAATAAACACAATGACGAAGGAATCAAGATAAGACCGGAACACATTGTGCATCAAATGCATAAAAGTTTTTGGGGCATTAGTCAGCCCAAATGACATGACAAGAAACTCATAGTGACCATATCTGGTCCTGAAGGTAGTCTTCGGGATGTCCGGCTCCCGAATCTTCAGCTGATGATAGCCATATCGCAAGTCAATCTTGGAGAATACCCTGGAACCCTGTAACTGGTAGAATAAATCATCAATGCGAGGCAAAGGATACCTGTTCTTTACTGTAACCTTGTTCAGCTGCCGATAATCAATACACACATGCATAGAGCCATTCGTTTTCTTCACAAATAACACTGGAGCACCCCAAGGTGATACACTGGGCCTGACGAAACCCTTATAAAGCAACTCTTGTAACTTCTCCATCAAATCCTTCAACTCAGGAGGAGCCATACAGTAAGGAGGAATAGAAATGGGCTGAGTGCCGGGTAACAAATCAATGTCGAAATCAATATCGTGTTTTGACGGGTTTAAGTGTTTCCCGGTTGAAATAGAAGTCTCCTACACGGTTAGG
>MDKI01184910.1:0-57314 GCA_005239505.1 Nicotiana paniculata | reverse complement strand
TTTTAAAGTACCTGAGATGAGCTTTACGGTTGTAATAACGCTCTATGATTTGCTTTTGAGCTACCATCCGTATTAATGTTGCTTCTCTCCGTGGTTCGAGCAGGTCCAGGCTGGTCCTTAATTCATCGTCATTTTCACTTTCCATTGATGTTGAGAACCTTATGCTTGGTTCGCCAATCTCCACTGGTATTAAGGCTTCTGAGCCATAAACAAGTGCGAACGGAGTTTCTCTCGTGGCTATTTTTGAAGTTGTTCTGTATGCCCATAGTACCGCTGGTAACTCATCAGGCCAGTTTCCTTTGGCTTTATCCAGCCGCTTTTTAGATTGTTGATGATAACCTTATCCGTTGACTCAGCTTGACCATTAGCCACGGGGTGGTACGGTGTTGAGGTGATTCGCTTGATTTGACAACTTTCAAAGAATTCTGTGATTTGCGAGCCTATGAATTGTGGGCCATTATCACACACGATCTCCTTCGGTATTCCAAAGTCATATTACATTTCGCCATAAGAAACTTTTAACTTCTTTTTCTCGCACTTGTTTGAACGCTTCTGCCTCTACCCATTTTGTAAAATAGTCGGTTAGTACGAGTAAAAATTGTACCTGTCCTTTAGCTGTGGGAAGAGGTCCTACTTTGTCCATACCCCATTCAGGAAAGGCCATGGGGATATTATTGGATGTAATAATTCCGCTGGTCGATGCATGTTATTTGCAAACCTTTGGCACTTGTCACATTTGGATACGAAATTCTCGACTTCCTCTTCCATCTTAGGCCAATAGTATCCGACTCTGATTAGTGTTTTCACTAAGGATCTCGCCCCTGAGTTATTTCCACAATGTCTTTCGTGGACTTCTTTCATCACAAATTCCGTTTGGTTAGATCCAAGGCATTTAGCTAGGGGTCCTCCGAACATCTTGCGATAAAGTAAGTTGTGAATAAGGCATTACCGTACAGCTTTGCGGCGTAGCACTTGAGCCGCTTTCCTGTCTTCAGGTACGGTGCCATTCTGAAAAAAATTAAGAATTTTGTTTCTCCAGTCCCAGGTTAGGTTGTTGAAAGTTACCTCATTCCTGTCCTGGTCTATTATTGAATGAAATAGTTGAACGACAATTGTATTGTCTTTGTTCGTTACTTCCGTGACTGCTGCGAGGTTAGCTAATGCATCTGCTTCTGCATTTTCCTCTCTAGGTATTTGCATTACCTTCCATGTTTTGAATTGTCTCACGAGCTCTCGTGCTTTTTCAAGATACTGTTGCATTCTGGTCTCTCGAGCGATGTAAGTCCCATATATCTGATTTAATACCAGTTGGGAGTCGTTGTTGATCACAATTTGCTCGATTGGGAGCTCCCGTGCAAGTTCAAGCCCTGCAATAACAGCTTCATACTCTGCTTCATTGTTAGTGATAGGATAACACTTTATAGCTTGCTGTGTCTTTTCACCTGTGGGTAATATCAAGACTATGCCTAAGTCGGTGCCTTGTATACTTGAACAACCATCGGTGAACAAGGTCCATAGGCCTGGATTAAAACCGTTAAAGAGTTGTAACTCTTTTTCTACTTCAGATACAATGTTATTACTAAAGTCAGCAACAAAATCAGCTAGTATTTGAGACTTAATTGCAGTTCTAGGATGATAGATTATCTCATGCTCACTTAATTCCATGGCCCACTTGGCTAATCTTCCTGACAATCCTTGTTTATGCAGAATATTTCTTAAAGGATATGAGGTCATAACAGTGGTTGGGTGGCATTGAAAATAGGGTCGTAAATTTCTAGATGTCATTATTAAAGCTAAGGCTAACTTTTCCAGATGTGGATATCTAGTCTCAGCATCTAGCAAAGTTTTACTTACATAATAGATAGGTGATTGTTTACCTTTTTCTTCTCTTACCAATACTGCACTTACAGCAATTTCTGAGACAGCCAGGTAGATGTACAATCTTTCCCCTTCTTTTGGCTTTGAAAGCAGTGGTGGTTGCGATAGATAAATCTTCAGGTTCTTGAGGGCTTGCCGACACTCTTTAGTCCATTCAAACTGATTCTGCTTTTTGAGAACTGAGAAGAATTTAAAACTTTTTTCGGAAGATCTAGAAATAAACCTACCCAAAGCTGCTATTCTCCCTGTCAGTCTTTGAACTTCCTTTTTATTTGTTAAGACATCAGGTATTTCCTCTATGGCTTTAATTTGAGCGGGATTTACCTCTATTCCTCAGTTTGATACAAGGAAACCCAAAAATTTGCCTGATTGCACTCCAAAAGCGCATTTCTCTAGATTTAACTTCATATTATACCTGCGTAAAATATCAAAAGCAATAGAGAGGTGCTGGAAATGGTCTTGTGGTTGTGTTGATTTTACCAACATGTCATCAATGTAAATCTCCATCATTTTTCCCAGATGTTCTTGGTCACTAACCTTTGATAGGTGGCTTCAGTGTTTTTTAGGCCAAAAGGCATGACTTTATAACAATAAGTCCCCATATTCAATATAAAGGAGGTTTTTTCCTCGTCTAGAGGATCTATTTTAATCTGATTATAACCAGAATATGCATCTAGAAAGCTTAATAGTTCATGACCTGCGGTGGCATTAATCATTTTATCTATATGAGGCAATGTGAATGAATCTTTGGGGCATGCTTTGTTTAAGTCAGTATAACCTACGCATACTCTCTACTTGCCATTCTTTTTAGGTACTACCACGGTGTTTGCTAACCAGTTAGGGTACGTTACCTCTCGTATTGAACCAATCTTCAAGAGTTTCTGTATCTCTTCGTCAATCACTTGGTTCTTGAATGGTCCTTGCTTTATTTTCTTCTGCTTAACAGGTACGAATGATAGGTCTTCATTTAGTTTATGAGTCATCACTTCTGGTGGAATGCCTATCAAATCTGAGTGGGACCACACAAAGCAGTCTACGTTAGCCTTTAAATAACCAATTAACTTACCTCTTCAAGCGGAGTCTAGCCTCGTGCCTATATACACTTTCTGCTCAGGCTTTTTCTCGGATAATGGAACAACTTCGAGCTCTTCCGTAGTTGTTTTGATGTTATCATCTTCCTCTGGTTCACGAATGGCGTCCGGTCTGGAATCTGTTTCTGTGTGGTGTAGTATACCTTCCGTGGTAACTTGATTTTCCTTCTCGTATGCATTTTCCTTCGTACCTGTTTCAGCAATAATACCTTCCGTACCTATTTGAGCAGTAATTTCTTCCATGCCTGTTTGGGCGGTGATACCTGCTTGGGAGACTTCCTTATCTCGTAATTCTTCCACCTCTATTTTCTTGTTGTAGTGTACCACAAAATTTATATTTTTTGCGGTCTGTTGATCTCCTTTGATTTGTTAAATCCCCCATTCAGAGGGAAATTTAATTACTTGATGCAACGTGGAGGGTATAGCTTTCATGTCATGGATCCATGGTCTTCCAATGATCACGTTATAAGTTTGATCACCCCCTCAGCATAAGTGCTAAGCTCATGTTATAACTGTAGAATTATCAAACCCTAATATGGCTCCTGCTTTTTGGATTACTTGATCCCCCAGCAGCATTTCTTCCACGGCTCTTAGCAAAATGATATTGATTGAACTGCCTGGATCAATCAACACTCTTTTCACATTAGTGTCATGAATAAGTAAAGATATAACCAGACAATTGTTATGTGGAAGCATTAATCCGCTACTATCTGCATCATCGAAGGTTATATTCATCTTCTTCACGAGCATGTTTCCTGTGTGTAATTGTGAACTTTGTGGTTGTTTTGCAAATCACTTCGTTTACTTATTCACCCCCGTGTATTACGTTAACGTTTCGTTTTGGAGAAGGAGGCTTTGGGGGCTCCTGCATGTTCCTCATGTATGCCTGTTTACCTTTATCACTAAACAATTCTGTTAAATAGCCCTGTTTTAACAAATTTTCTACTTCACCTTGTAAAAATCTGCAATTTGCAGTTTTGTGCCCATGATCGTTGTGAAAATCACACCAGTGATCTGGGTTTCTTCTACTTGGATTTGACCGTATATCTTTAGGCCACTTAGCCTTGTCTTCCATGTTCTTCAATATTGAGACAAGTTCAGTAGTACTTACATTAAAGGTATGATCCCCAATTTGAGTACTACCTCTAGGTCGTTCATCTCGATCTTTTCTAGATCTAGACGAGTATGAGACTACATCTCTTCCTTGTGGTCTATAGTCCGACCTAGTGTTTTCGAACCTGGGGCGGATATCGCGTCCCGAGGGTCCTAAGTAAGGATCGTACCTGTTTTTACCTGATCTTCTATCTGATTCAGGACGTCTGGATCTGGAATGATCTTCATCTCTCGAACGAGCAATGATATCTTCTTCTATTCTGAGTTTAGTACTGTACCTGTTATATACATCGTTCCATGTTGTGGCGGGGAATTCTCTTAGATTCTCCTTAAGTCACCTGGTGGGTTTTGAGCTTTTATCGTTCAAGTTGCTTGCAAATGCCATGGCTGCCCAATTATCAGGAACCCTGGGCCACTGCATTCTTTCTCGTTGAAACCTGTCTACAAACTCATGGAGTAGTTCCGTGTCTCCTTGTTTTATTTTGAATATGTCTTCCATTCTCTTCTCAACTTTTTGTGCACCAAAGTGTGCTTTTATAAACGAATCTGCAAGCTCGGCAAAAGAGTCAATAGAATTTTTAGGGAGAAAAGAATACCAAGTTAGAGCCTCTTTGGTAAGTGTTTCCCCAAATTTTTTGACAAGGACTGATTCAATCTCTTGTTTCGTTAAGTAGTTGCCTTTTACCCCAGTAGTGAAAGCAGTCACATGGTCGCGTGGGTCAGTTGTTCCATCATATTTGGGAATGTCAGGCATTTTAAACTTCTTGGGTATAGGCAAAGGTGCTGCACTTGGCCTGTAAGGTTATTGAGAATATCTATCAACATCGATGCCTTTGATGACAGGTGGTACACCAGGAAATGTTTTGATGCGATCGTTCTGCTCCTTCATCTGTTTCTGCATGGTTAGCAGTAAATTTTGTAATTCTGAGTTATTAGATATACCTCGTCTCGTTTTGAGAGATTCATTAGGAGTATCTCCTATTCCTGAGTTTGCCAACCCAGATTGAGGATTTTCCATGGTGATAGTGTTATTGGGAGGTGGCGTCGGCGGTGTAGGCAACGCTGCCGATAATCCTCTCGCAAATTCTTGCAAAGCTTGGCTCACATACTCTGTAATCATTAGTTTTACACGATCTTGTTCCACAGTTTGATCATTATTACCATTGTTGTTATTGGATCTTTCTGGGGATTGTTCCCTCGAACCACGTGGGGTTCCTGAAGGTGATGGAACTGGGGTTCCACTTCTTTGATGGTTGTTGTCGTTGGGATTTGACATAATTCAAAGGATATCACTTAGAAAGTAAACAAAGATTATCAGATTCCCGGTAACGGAACCAATTTGTTTAACCAAAGAATTAGACCCTTTGACTAAAGCTTATTTTTAATATGAATACGGGTTACTGATAATCAAGATAATGGGAAAAATGAATAATAAACAATATTGCAGAAATAAAAGATCGATGTTGATTGTATTCGAGAATCAGATGCCTTTACAAGCTGTATTCCCATCCCTTATATAGGAGATTCTTATAACGTATGGTTCTTGCTATGGTTACTTATTAATGACTAATTATGATATTAATGAGGCGTTATAAAGGATAACGGTAATTGAGGTTCAGTTACATAACGTTCGAGTAATCAATTATGGGTCCCTGAATCTGCTCGTAGCTTCGTCAAGATTCATTCTGACCGTGCCTCTCTCCCGTTTTGATCAAGTTGAGTTTCCCGTGGCTGATAAGTTCGTGGGTTTACTGAATCGTGCCTCTTTGTACCGTATCTCTTCAAGGAGTCACGTCCAACTATCACGTTTTCCTGTGTCTACGTGACTAGCTGAGTTGTCAAAAGCTGGCTTACGTGTGAAACTCTTTTTTTACCAATACAGGCCTTCCGGCCCAGGGAAAGTCCATCCCGGATATTACACAAACACAAGTGACACAGTCACCTAGTACTGAGGAAAAAGGCCGATTCAGCCCCACAGAGAAGATCCATCTCCGGAACATAAGCCCCACGGAGAAGGTCCATCTCCGGAACATAACACTCGGACAAGATCCATGTCCAGGGAAGATCCATCCCTCACATAACATTAGCTTCGGACAAGATCCATGCCCAGGGAAGATCCATCCCTCACATAACATGAGCTTCGGACAAGATCCATGCCTAGGGAAGATCCATCCCTCATCATCAATGTGCTCACTGGGGTGTAAAGACTCCGGAGGGGCTCCTATAGGCCCAAGCACTATATAAAGACAACGAAGGCATGACTCCAGGGTCGCTGCGGTATGCAGTCCGACCTCATAACTGTCTCAATACCAGGCTTCAAGCCTCACTCAGTCAGTACCTTCCAATCTCACTCACAATTCTCTAACATATGAAAATCAGCCCAAACCAATGATAATATAGAATAAACTAGCAAATTACGAGACTGAGGCATGAAACATACACTATAATGGGACTGAGTACATGAAAACAATGATCATAAATAGAGACAGCAATAATCGACCGTTCCGGTCTGAACATATCGGCGTGAAGCCTTAACATTTATACTTAGCATGATTTCTATTGCGTTCAAGGTAAATGCCACCTTCACAGTACAAATATCAACCTAAGATAACCATTAGACAGTGCAATGGGATTAGCCAGGCTACAAATATTCGGTGTACACCCGCATGCCCGTCACTTGGCAAGTGCGTCACCTTAATTAACATCAAATATCAAATAGTTTGGGGTTTCGAACCCTCAGTTCCAAGTTTGGAAGCGTTACTTACCTCAAAACCGGATAATATACTACTCCGCAGTGCCCTTGCCTCTAAATTCGGCCAAATCGTGCTCCAAATCTACCAACAATCAGATGTGCATCATTATAATGTGCTAAGGAACTAATCCCAATCGAAATTTATCAAAAATACTCAAAAATCTCGAAATTGGTCAAACCCGACCCCCGGACCCACATCTCGGAACTCGATAAGATTTACACCACAAGAAACCTCGTCCTCCCACGAGTCTATACATACCAAGAACACTAAATCGGAGTCCAAATGACCCCTACAATTCCCATTTTAAAGCCTCTTAATCCCAAGCCCTAATAACCCAATTTCCACTGATTTTTCCCTAATTTTCCATCATAAATCCGACCTTTAATCACATATAAACGAGTTTAGAGTCCAAAAAACTTACCTCAATGAAGAACTATCGAATCCCCTCTTCAAAAACCCTTCAAAAGTTTCAAACCCGGATGAAATATTAAGAAAGATGGCTAAAATTCGCGAAGGCGCGCTTTTATACCTTCTGCCTAGTGGTTCCGCACCTGCGACCACTTACTCACACCTGCGGATCCCAGGTGCACACTTGCGGAAAACCCCAAGGACCTCAACTTCCGCACCTGCGATCAACCTCCCGCACCTGCGGCCTCGCAGGTGCGGCAATTACCTCGCACTTACAGACTCTTCTCACTCAGCCAAACTTCCGCACCTGCGGTGCCATGTCCGCTCTGCTCCTGAGGAACCGCTCCTGAGGAACCGCACCTGCGGCTCCCCTTCCGCAGGTGCAAAAACACCAGTAACAGCAACATCAGCAATATCAAAACCATTCCAAACTCCCCGTTAACCATCTGAAACCATCCCGAGCCCCTCGGGATCCCAACCAAACATACCAATGCATCATATATGATCATTCAAACTTAGTCGAGCCTTCGAAACATCAAACACAACATAAAATCCCCAAAAACACATCGAATTCAAGCCTATGAACTTTGAAATTTCTAAATTTCACCAACGATGCCGAAACTACCCAAAACAACTCCGATTGACCTGAAACTTTGCAGACAAGTCCAAAATGACATTACGAACCTGTTCCAACTGTCGGAATTCCATTCTGACCCCGATAGCCTATTTTCTACTGCCGACCGGATTTCGCCAAAAACTAACTTTCGCCAATTCAAGCCTAATTCTACACCGGACATCAAAATTACATTCCGAACACACTCCCAAGTCCCAAATCACCTAACGGAGCTATCCGAACCATCAAATCCGCATTCTGAGGTCGTTTACCAATAAGTCAACCCTCAGTTGACTTTTTCCCATTTTAAGGCTATTTTTAAAGACTAGGTTACTGAATTCTCATTTAACTATTCCGATTTCAAGCCTATCGACTCTAACACATCAATAATAGAATAACCAATCCATGACAAGTCAATGAAATCAATAAAAATGCAAGTTCTACGTAACGACAGACCGGGTCGTTACAGGGCCTGAGTGAGAGTGATATTTTTGGATCGGGCTGCACGCCGCAGCGATGTTGGGTCGGGTTGCACGCCGCAACAATATAGCGCTTGGACTGAAGGATCCCCTCCGGAGTCCGTACACCTCCAGTAAGCGCAGTCGATTATATATATATATGGATCGGGTTGCACGTCGCAACAGTTATTATACAGCCTGAGTGATTCCTGAGTATTGAGCTTAGTAAGAGAGGATGCGAGGTAATGAGATTGAGTACTCTGAGAGAGTGAGTACATGTTTCATCTCTGAAATACATGGCATTCACATGCATACATGACATACATGCATAGACGCATTTTTCCTCATGATATATAGTATCACGTCATTCATGGCTTATTATACACATTGATATGTGGGTATGGAGAGGCATTTTATACTTGTTATTTGGAAAGAAAATGAAATATTTTATTTATTGTGAAAAAAGATATTTAAAAAAATTACAGTTTTCAAACTTACTCGTGCTTTTGGCATTTTTGGTAAGAGATCTGGGATTTTCTTTCACTAAGATATTTGGAAAGCATGACCATTTTCTGGAACTGTGAACGAGCTGAGTAGTTTACTTTTGAGATATCTCTTTTATACTTGCATTTATGTTGTTATGATTTGTGGTGGAAATATTGGCTTTGGACTCGATCCTGTGTTAGTTCGTCACTGCTTTCAACCTAATGTTAGGTCTGTTACTTACTCAGTACATGGGGTCGGTTGTACTGATACTACACTTTTGCACATTGTGTGCAACTGTCGGTTGCTGTGGTTGCTGTGCTCCATGGTTGCGGGACTCGAAGATATACCGGCGTCCCTGTTGTAGCTGCCTCTTTTGTTCGGGGTAGCCTTAGATTATAAAACTATGTCTATAACAGACTATGTATTTGTTTCATTTTTGTTTTGTAAACTATATTCGTAGAAACTCGTGATTTGTACTACCAGTTCTTGGGAAATGTATAAGATTTCGTAAATTACTTTCATTTAGTTGTCTTGTTAATATAGATGAAATTGGATAATTAATAGTTGGCTTACCTAGCGGGTTGGGTTAGGTGCCATCACGACCAGTGGATTTTGGGTCGTGACAGAAATTTTACAAGTTTTCGGGAGTTATTCGGAAATGAGTTTTTCAAAAACCAAAAAGTGATTTTGACCACTTTTCAAAATTTTCAAAAATTTTTATTTCCACACTCACAAAACTGCAACATTCTTTCAAATGAAATGCAATCTCCATACATAATTTCAAATTTCAAATATCATTTTTCAACTTGACTCCAAATACTACTTTTTTTTCAAAAATTATAATATTTATATCCAAACGCCTACGAAGTTATTGAATTTCTTTCCCTCATAGTTACCAGGACATACTAAAAGTTGCTTGCCCTACCCTCTGTCATGGACGTCACAAATATTTGGCAAATCTCCTCTCTTGGAAACTATGTACTTTGTATATATATTTCTAAATCCTTAATCGTGTTGTGCCTAGTCTAGCTAAACAGAGGCAAAGTTAGAATTTGTAGCTTGTGGATTCGGGATTCTAATTCGTTTATATTACTGGGTTTTAAACTAAAGTTAGTGGGTTCGATCCAACCCGCAAGTCCTATGCTAGAACCGCCCCTGTAGCAAAATTTGTTGTTTGTTAAGAAGATGAAGAATGTATTACAAAGTTAGTTTGTAAATGATGTTGTAGTGGAACCTTTAAGTAGATGCAAGGAAACAACACTATCATTGAACTAAAACATTACAAGCGTTGAAAGAGAGACTTGAAATTAGAAGGCCCATTCCACATTTCAGCTGCCATTTGCTGGTAAATAGATTCAGTTTGATGATAGGAGTCCCAAAATACATGCATACTTGGATTTTCACATAGCTCAAATTCATGTCCTACTGGCCTTTTTCCTCCACAGCTAAATATGCCTCTATATTGCCCCCTCCCACAGCATGCTATTTTTCCTTCCTTGAGACCTGCAACAATTGTTATGTCATAATCTGATTTAAAGACGGATTCAAAATTTAATTTTTATGGGTTCAAAGTTATGAATTTTTTGAAAATGTGAGTTCAAAACATATAAAATCTGACCAATTTTCGGAGGTTTTCACACACATATATGTATGATCTAAATCTAAAAAAGGTATTCAATTGAATTCATTTCTAACTCTATAAAATCCGTCACTAGTTTGAATCGAGCTTGTGCATACCTCGACTAATTTCATGGAGGTAATTTTGTACATCAAGCCAGTACAAAGGTGAAAAGCTCTAAAAAGCGTGCTTTAAACGTAAAGCGTAATTTAATTTTCGGAGGTTTCACACATATAGATATTTGTTCTAAATCTAATAAAAGGCATTCAATTTGACTATATATATATATATATATATATATATATATATATATATATATATATGCCCTTAGCATTGCCCTTAAATGCCCTTAGCATTGCTAACAGTCGGGGTACATATGGGTAAAAATTTACCTGCATCGGGTGTTTACACCCGACTAATAAATATTTGACAAATGGCACTATATTTAAATACACGATAGTTAACTATAGTTAATCACTAATAGTTGTAGATAAATATAGTGTCATTTGTCAAATATTTATTAGTCGGGTGTAAACACCCGGTGCGGGTAAGTTTTTTCCATATGTCTCTAAAGTATAACATAGGTTAAATGTAGATAATATTTAAAAGTACATGTTAAATCTGACCCTTTTCTCATATATATTGATAATTGCAGTGTCCAAACCAGCTTACACGTAACTCAACTAATTTTACGGATACCTACTACCTCCCACCAGCAATAAGTACCAGATAACTCTGTCCACTAATGCTTGGACAGATGAAAAGAGAAATTATATGGATATCAATCAAGAAATGATTAAAAATAGTGCATTACCATATTTGGAGGGATGATCCATCCTCTCTCTCACACTACTGTTGAAGTCATAGAGTGAATACTTGAACCCCTTTAGCTCTTTCTCCAGTCTTGAGAGAATATTGTACAGCTCAATATTATGGAGTTTGGCCAAGTTTGAAGCTTTTTCCAAGCACCCATATTTGCTAGAAGTATTAAGTATTCTTAGGCCAGGTAGACAACCCAAGTCTCCCAAATTAAGGAACCCAAATTTCCTGCCTCCAATTTTGTGTATCTCCTGTGGAATTTCATATGTATTCTTGATTGTACAATGCAATTTGAAAGCAAATAACTTTTTTAAAAATACATTAACTTTCACATTTTCTTTTAAAAAAGAAATATAAAAAAGTTGGGAAGGTTGGATCTTACTATGGGGAGAAATTCAAACATAGCCCGGTTTACAAGTGGTCACTCAAAAATAGTCACAGCTTCAAAAGTAATCGAAATTTAGCCACTTTTCATGTAAAAATAAATTTGAACGAAAACACTGTTCAAAATTCGGAAAATACTCCAACATAATATACTGGAATTTCAGTATAATATACTGGAACACCAATATAATATACCGGTCCAGCATAATATGCTGGAAGTTCATACACAAGTGCTCCAATCTCCAGTATATTATGCTAGAACTTTTCGCGTGTTGGAATTCCAGCATAATATGCTGTAAGTTCATACACAAATACATCGATCTCCAGTATAGTATGCTGGAACTTTCCGTGTTGCAGCAAAATAGTAAATATTTTTCAATGACTTGACAAACGCTGACTATTTTTGTATGACCAGTCCGAAAACTGACTAGCCCGTGCTATTTTTACCAGTTACCACTTCTAGATGAATCCAAATTTGCAATTTTAACTTACTTTAACAATGGCTGTCAAGTTGCCAACTACCATTTGTACGTATTGAGGAGAGTCTTGAACTGTGGAATTGGTCACAAAGAGACTTAGGTAGTCATTAGTTCCAACGCTAAATAGATAGACTGCGTTTGACAAAATCTTGGCTGATTTTGATTTGCCTATTTTGTTTCTCAACCAAGTCTTCACCTTCTTGAAATATTTGAGTTGAGTCTCCATATTAATTACCTGAAGAACAAAAAACAATTAGTAGTTCTGAGTAGCTAAGTCAAGCTATAGCAATTTGTTGAGTTGTTTTCTTTTAACAATTGTTACCTAAAATAAATAAATAAAATTATATATACTATCTCTTTTATCTAAAAGTTTAAACTTTTGGAAGATATGATTTTCATGTTTCGATATGGCAAACAAAGGTATGTGCTATCAAGTTTCCCGCTACCCATACAATAAAATAGTTTCACGTGCTCTTTTTGTAAAAAGGTCCTAACATAGAGAAACTTGATACAAATATGAAATACATAATTAGATAGTTCACACCCTCTTCAAAGACATATTAACTTATATCTTTTAGGGATATTATCACTTTTAGCTCGCGCCAGAAATTATTTATGTTCGTTAATTGAAAAAGTATATTATATTTGTATATTTTTTGTATATAACATATACATATACACAAAAATATATCAAAACTATACACTTTTTTGACTATTATTTTCAGAGTGACTATACAATATTATTTTTTTTATCTTTTACGCAAAAGGTGTGATAGGATAAATGAGATTCTTCTGTTCCTAATTAAACGTCTCAGGGTTGAGACTTAAAAATAGAAAAGTCCCTACTAGGAAGGGTTTCCTCTTTTATTAGTGAGGCAAATATAAATTAGTCAGGACAGTAAATCCCAGAAACTTATTTCTTTCAAGGTGAGTAGGGACCGAATTTGAGATTTTTAATTGTTGAGCAGGGGCGGATTTAGGGGGCCGGAAGGGTCGAACCCCCTTCGCCGAAAAATTACACTGTATATATAAGGTAAAATTTATTTTTTTATCTTTATATATTAAGTTTTGAACTCCCTTAACACAATTTAGAAGTGTAGTTTAGTGGTCAAGGAGGTTCAAATTCATCATAAGGTAAGAGGTTCAATTCCCACTAGCTACAAAAAATATTTTTTGAACCCCTTTCATGAAGATCCTGCCTCCGCCACTATTGTTGAGTAATAGCATTATTTGCCAAACTTTTAAAATCCACTTATTTTGAAAAGTGCTTTTTAAAAGAGTACTTTTGATGAGAATCGATTTGTGTTTGACTAATTATTTAAAAAATACCTTTGAACAGTAATTAGTATTTGGTCAAACTTTTAAAACTATTTATAAGTGTATTTTGTCAAAAGTGTTTCTCAGAAAAGTATTTTTAAAGAGAAACTATATTTTTCTATTTCTTAAAATCAACTTTTGGTTCTTCTCAAAAAAAATTTAAAATTTGGCCAAACACCTCAATTTTAGGTTAGAAAAAACTTGACCACCTAGCTACAAGTGGTGTGGACGTATGAGAAGTCCAAAACAGCAGTGTCTTTGTTGTTGGGCTTGGCCTGTAGCAACTCGACACGACGGACAAAGCTGTCACTGCTCCGTACTTATTGTACTAGAAAGGGACCCTCACTTGTGACATGCAACAACCCCGTGGTCTCTCTCGAAGTCCAAAAATGCTATAAATATCGCATTATTGAGTAAATTGTTTTATAACAATTTAATGTCGTTTGATTATTGGATTATTGGTTCGACTCTCAATTTATTCGATTTGATTAACAGTTTAACTGATAGTTTAATAAGCATTAACAAAATTATAATTTTATCTACTAAATATATAAAGTCACCTTATGATTTCATTCTCTCGATATTTATTCTTCATTTTCAGACCTTATTCCTTAGAGTAAGTTTTAAACTTTTGTGGATTTCTCATCTTAATTCTTGCGTTAAGATTTGTAGTTTTATACTTAAAAGAATTAATTGTTTAGATTTTTAGTTTTCTATTTGTTTCTTTTGTTGCACTGATTCTTTAGTATTTATAAGATTAGGAATTTATTATTTTTCTATTAGTTATATATGTCTGCAGTGAGATAGTTAATAAGATTAATTAGATTGTTGAATGTCTTATCCCTTACTCCTACTAACTTATAACTTTGAAACTTGAGATCATTCATTGAGATTTTCAAATGCAAAAAAAGTGTTCTTTTCTAAAGTTGAAATTCAGTCCATCTTTTCTTATGAGCAAAAAATTGAGTTCCTTTCTCTTAACAATATGATCATAAAATTTTTGGATGTTTTTTTATTCTTATCGAATAAACGTTAATCGAACCGATAAGGATCAATAACCGACAAATCGATATCCGATATGTTATCGGTTCGTTTATCAGTTTAACATATTTTTAAATCGATAACCGATATGCTGAACCGATAGAAATTTACAACTGAACCAACCGATGCCACTCTAGATCAGGGGCGGCCCGATGGTAAGGCAACACAAGCAACTGTTTGAGGCCCCATATCTATAGGGGCCCCACAATTTCCTAATAGTAAATAGCTGCATATGATAAAAAAAATTAAAAATATCTAGTGTATCAAAGAAAAAATGCGTTTTTCATGAAAAAGGAAATAAGAGATAATTTGGTAATAGGAATAGTTACTTTTGGAATTCAGCCTTAAACTACGTGTGAATATTTTTTTTGTCTCCTTTATACACTATCATCGTTATCATGGGGCCCATATTACTTTGCTTACTTTATCTTTCCTTACTTACAAGTTCATTATCTCATAAAACATTTCGTCAAGTAAGATAGCAAAAAACAATTGCAACCCTTTTATGTCAAGCTTTCCCGGCATTGCACCAAAAATATTGAAGCAGCACAAGTAATTTCAAGTTATCTATGATTATTTGTTAAACCAGGTTCAATTGATTCGTACTTCTCTTATTACTTTGCATCTAGAATTGTTATTTTTTTTTTATATATCTTTTGTTTGTAAGTATATGTATCATCTTTTTTTATTATTATTAATTTTAATGTCAACAAGAAAATATGAATCCACGTATTAAAAATGCCAAAAAATAGAAGAATTGAAACTTTAATACAATCCCAAAAAGGGGCGCTTGATAAATTTTTAGCGAACAATAGAAATTTTAAATAAAAAATTAGGAAAGAATTTGGTAGATGAACAAACCACTAATACAGTTAAGCTAGACGATAATGGAATCCAAGAAGAAGAAGAAATTAGTGAGTCAAATATTTTTTTAGAAAATCGAAAAATCCTAAAGGAATTGAATAATAATCCTAGAAAGTAGAAACATATATAATCCTAATCAAGAAATCGATTATAAATAAATTATTAATAATCTTACATCTCAAAAAACTAAAAAAATAAACTTTAAATAAAATTTTACTAAATGAGCTTTTTAATACTAAAAAATTTAGAGCCCCTCATTAAACTTTGGTTTTAGGCCCCAAACACCGTTGAGCCACCCCTGCCCTAGATGATCTCCTAATTTCCATTTTCATTGTCTCCATTTCCCAGAATATTTGCTGCTTGGATGAGAAATATATATCGTGTTTAATTATCTAAATCTTAATGATGAATTCTAAATTATGAAATGTGTCCTCATCCAAGCAAGAACTTGAGAAATGAAGATAATGAAAAATGGAGAAAAATCCCATCCGTTAATTTCCAATATATCAAAACTAGGAAATACATGACTGAATAGGTCTACGTAAACATATACGCAGTAGCAGAGTAAAGATTTTATTTATTTTTTACATATCTAAATAATATATCTTTTTGGTAAAGGTTTAGACCCACTCAAGGGAACTAGCAAAGAAGCAAGATGTCCGGTCACCTGGTCCTTAGGATTCTTACGATAGCAGGCGAGACTAAGCAGAAATAGAAAGTGTAGGTAATTCTTATTTTCGAAAATTTTCAAAAAGCTGTTTTTCAAACTTTTCACTTAAACCACTCACAAAACTTTAAAAATAATTCAAAATAATATTTATGTCCAAACATAACTATAATTTTCAAATATCATTTTCACTTGAATTTTTTTTTCACCTTTTTTAAAAAAAATTTACGATTCTTATGCCCAAGTGGAGCCTGTTGCATGCTTTTCTCTTCTGACTCCTATATATATAAGGAGTCTGACGCTAATAACTGAAAATTCAAGAGTATGGTCATATATACATGAATTACCTATATGGAGTTTGCCATCAATTAGAATATTTCAACGCAGTTAGTGAGTCAAAGTTACTTGTAAGTTATTTTTGGAAAAAGTCGTCTCTTACTTTTTTTATGGATACAGAAAGCAATAATCATTTAATTTGAGTTCTGGTTATAACTCATATATAGGTGTCGCTATTAGACATTATTCCTAATTTCCTACCTAATATAGGTGTAGCTAGCTCCTTGAGTTCACACGCCAAGTCAACAAACTAATTAGTGAAGTACTAACCTTTTACTAATTGTTTGAATGATTGTTACATATTGCATGATATGTACAACATTGATTATAAACTAATTAGTGTATGTAGTACTAATCTTTTACTGATTGTTTAGATGATTGTTACATGTTGCATGGTACGTACATTATTACTTATAATGTTTCTTTCGATTGTTATTTAAACTTTTTTGTATCGTAACGTTAAATTTGTTGTTATGTAATGATGGAAAATGACACTTTATGGAATTACCGATTTGGTACGGTCACATCATTACCTTATTTTTTTTATTATTAAATAATTTTATTTTATACATTACCCTACCTTTTTATATAATAATATTATTTGTACCTTTTTTTATTCTATAATATTACATGTTTATTCTTCATATTGTTAGTGCATTACATAATGAAATGACGGCAAACAATATAATATATCTACACATTATATACATCAAAATGATACAATATAACATAATACTTACGATATATTATGAAACAATATATAACACTCATCCAAACAAGTTGTTAGGAGGAAATAAGTTTCTTCTTCGTTCCTCCTTTTCTTTTATTCTTTTGTATTCCAACTTTTTATGAGTTGGTGATTTTCTTTTTACCAATATTGATGAAGTTACAAAAGACACGATGGTATAAAAAGTTTTTTCACCTAATTGAATATATATATATATATATATATATATATATATATATATATATATATATATATGTGTGTATGTGTTTGTAAAGTTACAAAGAGTGGCGAAATCAGAAAATTTCCTCAAGGGTGTTCAAATTTGAAAGAAGTTAAAAGAATTTCCGACAAAGAGTGTTATATGTTATGTACCTCTAAATTTGATATTTTACTTGTATATATAGTGTAATTTTCTGACAAATTGATCACCCTTATCAAAGTATAACTTCACAACTATGTTGCAAGATAGGTCAAACACAATTTTAATTTATTTGTCGAATTTTTGAATCCCCTTTAACATAAGGGAATTTAAAGTATAGTGATAAATATGGTTAAAAAAATATGTTACCTAAGCAAGTTTGAATTTTAAATGTTGCATTCTTGCATTGTTTTGGATATATCCCCTTATTAGAATTTTCGACTAATACGACAATAGAAATAACATACCGATCCCTGGAAAGTCTGGACAAGAGCTCCCGCCCCCGCCGAGGCAAAATTTGCCCCATCATAATAGCTGTATTGACTCGCTGCACGCTGCAGAAAGGGCGGCAGCAATGGCAGTTTTGCATATGTAGCTGTCACCGAATAAAAACAACCAAAAATAGTCAAGACACACACATTTAATACACACAGTCACACAGTTCGAAGCAGATTCAGATTTTTACTACTGCAACAACAAACAAACACTAGTGTAATCCCATAAATAAGGTCTCAAGAGGATAGTATATACGCAGATCTTGCTCCTATTTTGTGAAGATAAAGATGTTGTTTATGATAGACTCTCAGAATTTTGACTAAAGTTATATACTTGGTTATGCAAAATTTATAACTAGAACTCTAGCTCCGCGCCTGCTTACCGATGAAATCTGTAATCAAACGGCCGTCGGAAAATCTGCCGGTGGGGAACTTAAAGTAAGTTTCTCCATAAGGCCAGAAGTTGGCTTGGTCAAGAGTGGTAGTGTTGATGTAATTGTTGTTTCCCACATCAAATAATGAGTCCCCAAAAATGAAGAGAGCTGCCTTTCTTTCTGGCTTTTGACATTCCCCGATATGGAAACAGCAAGCTGTTGGCCCCAGTAGTGTTATACATAAAACCACAAGGAAGAGAGGCTTTGCCATGGCTGACTTTATTTCTTAGCTTTAGCTCCACAATGATTTGTAAGTCTTATAATATTTTGAGCCTCATCCTCTTTTCAAGGAAGTAGCCATGAATGATGTTGTATTATATAGTTGACATTATACATGGGTAAGAATAGAAAAACACGCATAATTGAGTCAACTATATTAATATCTTTTTAATCATACTAGAGTCAAACATCCCTACAACACTCTTGTTTGTTCCGGTTTTTTTATTGTTATGGTGAAGTGTTGTTATAGAGGATATATACTATAACATAACATAAAAATAAATTTTGAATTTTTTTTAACTTTTATAGTGAATGATTATTATATAGAGATGTTGTTATAGAGAGGTCTGACCGGCCTAAGACTAAATTACAAGTATTTTGTGAGTATGTGATTTTTAACCTACTATATACTCCTACAAAAATTCAATAAATTAATTAGTTATATAAAGTATTGTTGAATTTCAGTGTTATTTGTGAATTATTTTTGCGTTGCATAATCATAATCCATCCTATAAAATTGATAAATAATTTAAGAATTTCATAATTAGGTGCATAACCTTAATCATTTTTAGGAAATTACAAAATTTATCCATCGAATAATTACAAGTGTTAATTGATAATTCCACTTTTTTAATTCACTCGTTAGCTAATTTTTCCTTTTTCAATTAGATAAAAACTAGAATTAGAGCTAATAAATATACTATTTAATAATTGATTTAATTAATTAATGACGAAAATACGATTAATTGACATAATGTAGAGTTAATGGTTAAATTATCAATTTAGTCATTTATTTAACAAATTATGAATTTGATTGGTTAGGAGTATTAAATTAATTATTTTATCTTAATTAGTTTATAATTTGACGAAAATAAGGTCAGAATTTATTATTACATTTTTGAATTAATTGGACTTAGTGTTAATTAAATTAATTTAAGCTTAATTGACCCTAGAGTATTAACATAGGACCTGGGCTAATTTGCCCACGCCCAAAAAAATAACACTATACCCCCAGCCCAATTGAGCCCAATCTAGCCATCCCTTTAAACCACCCAAAACGATCCCATATTAAGCCCCCTCTCATCTCAGCCGTTGGATCACTTTGATCCAACGGTCCGGAACTAGTCATCCCAATCCCTATATATATATGTCCTAACGAGCCCCTACCCCCCTCAGAACTCACCCCACTCGCCCGACTCTCTCACAGACCCAAACCCTGGCCGCCTTTAGACCTAACTGGTTTCGCCGCCTTCCGCCACCGAAAATCGCCTACCGGTGGCGGACCACCACCAAACTAGACTAAAACTTCACCAGTTACTCCTCATCCTCCCCTCAACCCTGTCCCATTGTTAGCTTCTTCAAAAAACCACCCAAAAACCTCCAATCTTAGATCTAGAGAACATAAATCCTACTCCCCCCTATTGGCCGACTTGAAGACCTTCAATGGCTTCTACCTACATGGATTGATAGCTCTCGTTGAGGGCTATTGATTCATGTGAGTTTGAGCTATTTTCAAATCCTCCGGAGTCCGGCCAAGGTCCGGCGATTTCATTTTTCCGGCCAAAATCCCTTTAATGGGTATCACATCGTCTCTTTACTGTCTTTATATGAAATCATGTTTAATTACTGCTCGTTTTATTTCTGTTTAGGATTAGTTTCTCCCTTTTCTTTTTTTAGTATGCTATCCTTATTTGTTTTTGTTCTTAAGCCAAAAACCATAAATACTCCATATTTGATAAAATATTATTTTTCGTTACTGTCAGGTCTAGATTCTATTTTCTCGTTCATTGTTCTTCCATTGTTCATGTTTGTTTGACTTGACAAGTCGAATTCTGTGATAAACTTGTTAATTAGTAATAAGGGTTTCTTGATAATCATGATTCGATTTATCACTGTATGCCTTGTTCCTTGTCTCGTTCGATTGGATTATTTGTTAACATTACGATTGTTTTTTTATTCATGTTAGTGAGTATGTAGTTGTTAGGATTTACTGTCTTTCTTTAAGCATGATCTTCTTTGTTGATCAATTGCTTCATGGTTTATTTGAGTATGTTATAATTAGGTTAGTTAATTAATTGCCCAATCAATTAGGAAATTAGTTAATTCTGAACCAGTATATGGTTGTGAATTAACTCAAGATTAACTTAATTAGTGACAACCTTCTAAAAAAAAGACACTTGTTTAATAAGTTGACCTAGGAAATAATCTCTTAAATAATTTACTAAGTCCTAAGATCTGTTTAAGATAATTAGTTTAGGATTAATTAACTGAAACAAATCATTAACCTAAGTTCATGGAATTATTATAATTAACCTAAACTAGTCAATCGGCCTAAGACTAAATTAACTAATAGTATAGTTAGAAACTAACTCTAAAACCCTAATTAACTAATTATCTAACCTAACTTCCTAAAAGAGACTAGACCTTTAATTTCCTTAAGGGTTTAGCATGACTTACTAAGTTAAAATTAGCCAACACCTAATTAACTTAATTCCTAAACAAGTTTAAAATCAGCTAGGAATTAAATCCCTTAATTAACTAAGTCCTAATTTCTAAAAAAATATATAAATCACTTCTTTTATATAAGTCCTAGAACAATTAATTAGTCACATAAGGTCCTTTAATTAATAACCCAAGCCCAAATCAAGGTTAATCTAATTCAAGTGATGACTTTGTAATAGCTAACTAAGTCTTAATCATAGTTAAGAATAGCTAATTAAGTTTAAATAACTAAAGTAACTAATTAGGATCAACTAACCCAAGTTAATAGATAACTCAAACAAGTTAACCCTGGTTACCTAATGGTAATTACAGGGATTTCAAGGGGTATATTAGGTAACTTAGATTAAGAAATCAGATTTTAAAGGTAGAAGGGTCTTTTCATAGGCTGGAAGTTTCTGGAATAGGGGCAGTTGTCCCAAAGGATAAGGGTGACAGCTGCCCTATATACTATTTCAGCTCTTTGAATAGGGAATATGCCAAAGCATATCCCATCCCTAAGCCTTTTATAAATAGACCCTCCTTTTAGAGACTAAGGACCTTCTTTTAGACACTAAAAAACTCTATATTTACATTCTGAAATGACCTTCTTTCTGAACATTGAAATTACCTTTTTTGCTCACTAAAAATCATTTTAAACTCACACGAAAATAGTTCCTGCTTGTTTGGTGTTCTAATTTCAAAGATTTCCTGCACACATACTCAAACTTTGGGCTGGTTGTTCTATTGCTATCACTGGTTTCTGGTTAATCTGTTGTGGTTGCTGCTGAACCTTTCTCTTCCTTGTTGTATTGTTGTTTACCTAACCTCTATTTGGTCAGGATTTTGGTTGATTTTCTCTGTAAACGGTATGTAACTGTTTAACCTTATTGAAAGGCTAAAAAAATATGAACTTTGTCCTTCTTTTGCTTGAATCTGTTTCTTCTATAGCTGAGTTTTTGTTTTCTCTAATCTTGTATGAAAATCTGAAGTAAGATTGATTGATATGTTGATAATGAATATGAATATGTATATCTGAATTCCTAAAATCAGTCTGATGGCTTTCAAGTGTGTTGGTTCAAAGATGCAATAAGTATTTTCTAGTTAGATTTTATTTTTGTGTTTGCTTCTTAGTTTATTAGTAAGGTAAATGGAACTAGGGTAGATGAATTTGACCTTTCAATGGTCAAATTCACCCCATAATAGTGCACAAACAGTAGTTCAGCTTGCTGAAAATTATCCTTCAAAGGATATAAAGTGTGTAATTAGGAAGAGCCTTAAGGAAGGAAATCTGAACTCACAAAATAGTCGGATTCACTCCTCAAAGTGCCAAGAGTGGTCAAAATATTTGACTAAACACTAGCCTGAATAAGGATGGCTATCAATAGTCTAAACGAAATGGCCTCATTGCATTTGAATCTGACCCCTTTCATGGTCAGATTCATCCCGAATGCATAAAGAACTCTTTTTAGTAGTGTTTGAAACCGTGTCAAGAGTAAAGTGAATCTGACCTTTTCATGGTCAAATTCCTTCCATGATGATACACAAGAATCCTTTGGTTGGAAGATTTATAGGTGCTGCTATTAAGATTAACTAAAGAGAGGTCTAGCTAGAACCAGTAATTTCGAGCTCTTATTTAGCGTAGGAGTAGTTCTTTGTCTCTTAAATCAGTAATAGAATTACTAGCAGAAAACATCACTAAAAATATGAATTTGACCCAAATGGTCAGGTTTATTCCAATTAAAGGTGCTTAAATGTTTGTTATGGATTATTTATTTTAAAAATAGAATAAAGAGAACTGGATCTGACCCCTCCCCAATGGGCAGATTCATTCTCTATTGATGCATAGGAACTTAGTTCCGTTCGAGACTTAGTGGTAACTGCAAATCATAAACATTGTTGGCCTGCACAGAAGCAACAATTAGCTTCTAAATTGGTTAATCTTTAGTTTTCTGTTAGAAAATTTTAGTATTTCATAGTAAAAGTGATGTAACAGTAAGTTTATTATACTATGTACATTTTTCATTTTTGGTGTTGTAATAAATTGGACTGGACATTATTAATTTAATTCTCAAGCTGTCATTTCTTCCTGTCTTATTAATGTGAAAGCCCAGAAGTTTTAGAATTATGTTTTTCACTTTAACATTAATTCAATATGGCATACGATTAGTAGGATTCAATTAAGATAAAAAATGTGTCTTCGAAACTCGTATGATTTCTGGGATAAAAACTATTCTGTCCGAAATTTCAAATGCAATTGTGAAAAACCTGTTTTCGTTAAAATTCCCATGACTTACCTTAAATTGCTTGTGTAGAATCTGGTGTATTTTGAGTTACATAAGTATAGTCTCTTAAACAATATTTTCAGCAACTAAAGGACAATAATAAGTGCAAATTTGCTTCTGATCGTTGTGTTGAAATCATGAAGTTTTATCTTTGTTTGTATCTTTAATTTACTCAATTTAATATTTAAACTGAATTGTATAAACTCCTTCTTTTCTCGAATAACCTATATTAAGATTTGCCAAAGGGTTAAGTAACAAACTGGGCTAAACTAGGCCATAGCCCAAATCCTCATAAATATGATTAATGGATCTAGTTTGGGAGTGATTCATATCTTTATCTAGAAATGCCTCTCTAAATTAGTCATTATGACTTAATTTAGGAATTACTTTAGACATAGTGAATCTCAAATGACAGTGATTACTTTATACGTAGAAGACAAAATAATGATCAAAGTTTACGCTCACGTAGCTTTGAATAAAACACTATAATATATACCTTTTCTCAAAATTGTGTATACGTTTTACGTAACAAAAATGAAGACTAAAATAAACACTCGTAGAGACATTTTTAGGAGCAAATTTTCTTAAAAGAAAATTATTATCGGAATTGCGTACACGCTCGCGTGACGCGATTTCA
Organism: Nicotiana paniculata; assembly: GCA_005239505.1. NCBI lineage: Eukaryota > Viridiplantae > Streptophyta > Magnoliopsida > Solanales > Solanaceae > Nicotiana > Nicotiana paniculata. The sequence continues at coordinate 33,516 of MDKI01184910.1, read as the reverse complement.
GTTTCTTTTGACAACAGAACAAAATATGCGCTCGCGCACTTTTTCCCATAATATTTAATGAGTTCAGTGTCGAGAATTGTGTACACTTTCGCGTGACATGCTTTTAGACGCGTTTTAAACTTTACGGGTTTACGCATACGTGACCCGTCTCAAAATAACTCTTTGAATACAAATGAATAATAAAAGCGGTAAAGAATATATTAATGCACATAGGTATAAAAGAAATAGTTAAATAATTTAGGCCAAGTTTAATCATTAAGCGACCGTGCTAGAACTACGGAACTCGGTAATGCCTAACACCTTCTCCCGGGTTAACAGAATTCCTTACCTGGATTTCTGGTTCGCAGACAATATAAACAGAGTCAAAATACCTCGGTTTTGGGATTTCTAATAAATAAATGGTGTTCCGGAACACCGTAAAAAATCCGGGTGGCGACTCTGAATAAAATAAATCCCAAAAATCGAATAATGTCACTTAAAGTGAAAAAACTCCCTTATTACCCTCACCGGGTGAAAAAGGAGGTGTGACAGCTCTGACGACTCTACTGGGGATTGAACCCAGAATCTCTGGTTCAGGGTTCAAGAATTCGAGCTTTTATGTGATTTTACTTGGCTTTCTTAAATTGTGATATTACTGTGTTTTGTGCGCTCAAATGTGCTTAATGCTATTTATTTACCGCTTTGATATTTATTTGAACTATGATTTAAACTGCCTTCTTACGCCTCCCTTCTGGGTCTTCTAAAAATTGGTGCACACGTTCGCGTGGCCCGCCTTTTTGTTAAAGGTCATACCAAGTAAGAAATACGGGGATGGACTAGCCACTAGGCCGGATAGCCTTTCGTGCTACCGGTACGTCGCTCCCACCCCGACTCGAGTTGTCCGCTCGGGTAGCCAAGGTCTAGAACAAAACCTCAGGTTTAACCCTAGAATGAAAAAACCTCATAGTCGGATCCCTAGTAGGAATGATTATATGCATCATGTGCATTTTGACTTAGGGGGCTCAACACAGGGGTTGGGCCCGTCTAGGACAGGTGTACCCGAAACAAAAATACCATCCTGATGCATCCTACTTGCTATGCGCACATTATTTGTCTCGGCTTGTTTGTTGACCGGCTAAAAAGAAAGAAAAACAGAAAAGCCAAGAGCGTGGGAGGATAGAAAATTCACCAGTTTTGAAAAACCATGATATTTGAAAAATACATCGAAACTCTATTACAATTTTTCCGAAAAAAAAAAGAGGACAAAAAGAATTTCAAAAATGAGCAAAAAAAAGTCAGAATCGTTATTTTTAGGATTATGTCAAAATTGACCGAACTACGTGGTTCTGATTCTCACCGGATGTGAGATACGTAGGCAAACCTCATCGGTGCCGACCCCCCCCCCCACTTTTCAAAAACAAGCAAAAAAGGTCCGACCAAGCTTCGGTTAAAGTCTTGCACCGTTCTTGCCAAAATAAGCCTTAGAACATTTTACATTGTCGAAGGGCTATTTTTCGTTCAAGAAAGAATTTGTCTGTCACTTTTTTCGAAAAGTACCTTGTTTGGCCTCGAAACTCTGCTCGAAGCAAGAAGGGTCCATTCTTTGCAAAAATGACCACTTTGGTCAAATTTGTACAAATAAGCCACTTTAGGAGAATTTGTCTTTTTTTTAAAATGGGTCTTTTGTGTCCAACTCAAAGGTAATCCTAACCCTGTTTTCTCACAGGTGCAAAATGAACACTATCCAAATTCCACAGCTGAACACCGTAGAAGAGGTTCCCCTACAACTCCAGATGTGGTGTCATGATTTAGATAAAGATGGCAAATAATGGGTCGGTGAACAGTTGGGATCTCTCGTTGATCTTATGAAAGTCAAACCCCGAACAAGCAGGATCCGGCCTTTTGGGATCCGGCCCACAACATGTTCCGCTTTTCAGATTTTGAGCTCACTCCAACCTTAGAAGAGGTCGACGAATATGCGGGTTTTGGTCGAGACTTAAGGAATCAACAAATCATCTTTCCAAGACCTATGTCAGTACGCCGGTTCTTTGAGGTCCTTTCTGTTAGCCGGCAACTCAGAAAAGGCCGAGTATCCAATGGGTGTTGTTCATTATACTTCCTATATTCCAGATACGGTTTCTCAGACGGATTTGAAATACATGAGAAAGGCTTGACTAACAAGCAGGATAAGGATACTTAGAGAATCCATTTCTGGGTGTTATGGTCTTTCCTAATGCCGAAGGGTCTATTGACGTTCGGGTGGCCAAAATCGCCCAGGTCTTGACCGAAAAGAAAGATCATACTCTGGCTCCATCTGACATTTTCCGGGCTTTGACTGAATGCAAGTTAGGAAAAAAAATTTTTGAAGGTTGCAATATCATTCTCCAGATGTGGTTGGTTGAACATCTTCGTCCCCATCCAAAATTTATGAGCTATTGTACCGATAAAGCCAACTTCATCGAGGGTTATGAAGAGGAAGTGAAGGATTACCCTTTTCCAGAAGGAGTCAAGGCTTGAGTTGATCATCTAAGGTCTTTACGAGCAAACCAAATAGAATGGACTTTGGGATGGCTCCCGCTCAGAGAAGTCATACTTATGTCTGCTGCCAGGAATCACCTGTTGTTGATGGGTCTCAGAAGCATCCAACCATATGCACCCCAAAGGGTTATGAGACAATTGGGCCGTTATCAAGTGATACCCGAAGAGGAGGATTTGAGCATTCAAGTCTACACCCCGAGGCCCCCTTACCTGAAGCCTTAATTCAACAAAGTTGGAATGGGTGTCGATACTTGAAAGAAGATACCCAGGTGCCAAATCTTGCTAGAGGGGAAGTGGATCCAGGATATGCGGCATGGTTTGAGAAAATAAGTTGCATTGTTGAAGAACCAGAACCGGAGCCGGAAAGGCCTTCCAAGAGGCCTCATGTGCACGCTTTTGATGATAAAATTCAAGAAAGGCTAGCTTGGGGCGAAAAGGAAAGAGAATATCAAATCCATGCTTTGAAAGAGAAATTAAGAAATATGGAGTTTGATAATCAGTTGCAGGCACAAGTAGTCGAGGGTGAAAAATGACAAATGACCCGAGAAAATGAGGCGCTTCGTGCCAAAGTTCGGAGTCTGAAAATAGCCCTCGAGACGCCTGTAAGGAGTGAAAGAGATGAAAAAATCATTAACAATTGGAGGTTGAAGGTTCATGAATATACCTTCGATTTGAACAAAACTGAAAAAGACCTATTAGAGGCCGAAAGGAAGTTAGCAAAAGGGACGGAAGAACAGGCTGGTCAATTAAGGCAAAAATATGGCAAAGACATTGCCATCTTGAAAGAAAAACTATTTGCCATGGGGAACGAAATGGTCCAACAGACCAAAGATCTCAGACCGGAAAGGGAGCATTGCTATGAGAAGATTGGCCAGTTAGAGGGAATGGTGCAAGAATTACAAGAGCAGAACAATGTGAATGCCCAAGTATTGGAGGCCCGAGCGCATCAAATAGGGCGATTACTTCAAGAGAAGGGGATCGTAAGGAACAGAATCCAAGAAATAGCCAACTACGAGGTACAGAAATGCCACGAGTACGAAAGCATGACCACTTCCATGTTCTTTTCCACAATGATGACTTTCGTCCACCAAGTAATGGACGACTTGGATCGACTTTAGGGGGATATTGCACACAAACCGGTACAGAGACCCGCAAATACACCACAGGACCCGAGGAGACAACCAGAGGCTCTCCTTTATTATTGATGTTTAGTTTTTTCAAGTCTGTAATTTTATTGCTTTCAAAAAAAATATATATGTTGAGTTGTTTTGTTTTATGTCTAGAGTCTGTACTTATCTTCATGTTTATTAATGTTTCCAAAAATCACCTGTAATGAAAAGAACTATCTTTAATAGTGAAATGAAAATTGCCCTTTGTTTACATTTACCTGTTCCTTGAACTACGTAATGATCTTATTCATGCGGCGTCATGATACGTAGGCAATCCACATAGGATTCAATCATAGGCCTCAAAAGAATAAAAGAATAAATCAAAAGAAAGAAACGAGAGAGAATATTAAAGCCGGGATGAAACACACAGTGTTGCAAACATTTTAGAAAAACGTTTAACTGTTTAGGTGCATCGCATCCCAACGTATGATTCCCTATGTGTTAATATCTTCCACTAACTAATTTGTTGTTTACTCTCGAACGGTTGTTGCTTTTAAGGTGGTTGGTTTACGGTGGTATTCTGGCGACACATCCTTATTTCACCAGATCCAAAGGAAGTATCACAATGACATCAGAAAGTCACCTATCTATTGTTGAACCAGAGGATGGCCCCACTTCGATTATCCCTCAAGAAGAGTCGGCAGTTGCCGAAGAAAACAGAAGACTGAAATGTTGTATGCTAGAGATGTGGGACACTTGGTCCAACGGAAGGGAACCACCTAACTCCATCCCCAGTTTCCCTGAACTGATTCCCATAACCGGAGGGACCATCAACGTGCCAATTTCAATGCCAAACCCATTTGTTCCATTTGGGTTCCCAACCATGGCCTCAAATTATACCGGAATGCCTTCTGAGGTTCGCCCCCAGGCACCATCTTCTGGATTACCCTCTGTGGTATTTACTGCGCCACCAGCTACAGGTGCGACACATCCAACACTGGCGCGAAGAGTTTTGAGCCAACAAATTTTACTTTCCAAGCTCCTCCATTCCAGCTGGATACTGCCTGGATCACTCCGAATGCTTACCCGCAGTACCCACAACTTGAATCTCATGTGGAGCCAGAAAAGATCTTGAAAAATATTGAACAACATGAGATAACCCGAAAGATGAAGAGTATCGATCAAAGTTTGAAAAATATCCAGGGCCTAAGCGGCCAAAATAGCGTATCATACGCTGATTTATGCATGTTCGCTCACGTGCATCTACCTGTGGGTTTCAAAACTCCAAAGTTCGAAAAATACGACGGGCATGGAGACCCGATTACTCACCTAAAGAGATACTGCAACCAACTGAGAGGAGCAGGAGGCAAATAAGAGCTGCTAATGGCTTATTTCGGGGAAAGCCTTACGGGTATCGCCTCAAAGTGGTACATTGATCAGGATATCTCCCATTGTCATATATGGGATGATTTTATCGACACTTCGTAAGGCAATTTCAGTACAATGTGGATATAGCCCAAGACAGAAATTCCCTGTCTAATCTCAGAAAGAAAGCTTCCGAGAGCTTCCGGGAGTATGAATGGCGGGAACATGCATCCCGAGTAAAACCTCCCATGGAGGAAACTGAAATGATTAGTATCTTCCTGCAGGCCCAAGAGGCTGATTATTTCCAGAATATGATGTCCGCCATGGGCAAGCCATTCGTGGAGGCCATTAAAATTGGCGAGATGGTAGAAAATGGCTTGAAGACAGGCCGTATTTTAAGTCAATCTGCTTTGAGAGCCACCTCCCAAGCCATTCAAAGCGGCTCGGGAGGCCTGGCATACAGAAATAAGAAAGAGGAGGGAGCCATGATGGCTTCAGGCCCTAGGAATTCTCGACCACCTCGGGAATATCCAGACCCATTTCCAAGAGCTTCACAACACTATTATCCTCATCAGGAAGCAACTTATGCCATGTCTCCTTTCCCTTATGTAGTGATGAACGCTCAGCCGCAGCCCCGGCCGTAGAAGTACAACCAAAACAGAGCTCCACCTCCTAGAAATAACCATCCTCACCAAGCCCCATATACTCCACTCCCTCCTCAGAACAACTATCCATACAATACCTATCCTCGTGAACCACCAAGGAGATCTACTTTCACTCCTATCGGTGAGTCATACTCAAGCTTGTTGCCAAAGCTGATTCAGATGGGACTTCTGCAGCCCGTACCTCTAACTCGGCAAAATCCAGAATCGACGTCATATAGACGAGGAACCCATTATGCCTATCACTCGGAAGCGGAGGGGTACGATACTGAAGACTGCTGGACTCTTAAGAGAGTAGTAGAAAATCTGATTGAGCAGAAAAAGATGGTGCTAAGGGACGAGGAGGTCCCCAATGTCACAAACAATCTGCTGCCAGCCCACAATAACGGGCCCGTCATGGAATGATTTGTGAAGACAAAGAATTAGACCCGGCGCTGAAAGCCATCATTGCCATTGTGGATATAGAAAAGAAAACAAAGTCCCCTGGCCAGGATAAAGGAAAGGCCAAATAATAAAATAAAACAAAGCCCCCCGGCCAGGATAAAGAAAAGGGCCAGGAAGAAAAGAAAGAGATGGCACTAGCTAAAGAAGTTGTCCTTATATTCCGAGGGCTCCGCGAAACAGAAAACTCGCCTTGATCCCTCCCAGAAGATTAGAACTGAAATCAAAACTGTAAGGAGTGTATGTGCCGAAGGGGACATATGTTGTGAAAAATCCGGTCGTCCTACCTGAGCTGAATGAACCTCTGATCATCAGCCGCCGACCGCAAATCCCGATCAAAAATACAACTACTGTCCCCTGGAATTATGATCAAATACTGGTAACATACAAAGGGAAAGAGGTCAGAGGGGAAGTCAACTAAGAAAAACCTACTGGGAAATATCATAACCCAAAGGAGTTGAATAAAGCCAAGCATAAACGCTTTCCCCTCAAAAAACCCGTCACTTCCGAATAAGCTGAAGAGTTCTTCAAGAAAATGAAAATGTCTGAACATGACACAATTGAAGAACTCAAGAAACCCCAGATCAAGTTTCGCTCTTGTCTCTGTTGATGGGCTCAAACGAGCATAAAAAATTACTCCTAAAAATGCTGAATGAAGTGTATGTACCAGCTGAGACCTCAGTCGAGCAGTTAGAAAGAATGGCTGAGCGCTTCTTCGAAGTGAACAAAATTTCTTTCAGACAAAATGACCTACCTCCCGAGGGGGACGCTCACAACAAAGCCTTACACTTGACAGTTAAAAGTGAAGGATATTACGTGAAGAGAGTTATGCTTGACGGAGGATCCGGGATAGATATTTGCCCCCTGTCAACGCTTCAAAGAATGGAAATCAGCACTGAGAGAATCAGGCCAAATAACGTTTGTGTCCGCGCCTTTGACGGTATCAAAAGGGACACCATTGGCAAAATTGACATAGTTATGACGATTGGCCCTGTGGATTTCACGGCAACCTTCCAAATCTTGGATATGGACACCTCTTATAACTTCCTGCTAGGAAGACCTTGGATTCACGCTGCTGGGGCAGTGCCATCTACTCTCTACTAGATGGTCAAATTTGAACATGAGAATTAGGAGATAGTAGTCCACGGAGAGGCCGAACAATCAATATACAGGGATCCCTCCGTCCCCTGCCTCGAGGCCAGAGAAGGTAGCGAACATATTGTTTACCAAGCCTTTGAGATTGTGCTTGCTGATCAGCATGAGGAAGGTGTTCCGTGCCCACAACCTTGTTTATATAATGCGTCAATCATGGTCGCTACCGACATGATCCAATACGGATACAAACCAGGAAAGGGGCTCGGGGTATCCTTACAAGGCATTACCGAGCCAATCTCTCTGCATGCCACCGAAAAATTATTTGGCATCGATTTCCAGGCCACAGATGATGATGTGAAATGGGCCAACGAACGTAAAAATAATGGATGGGACCTGCCTCAGCCAATCCCACACATCACTGAGTCCTTCATCAAACCACAGTACGTTAAAGAAGAAGAGAAGGCCTTTACGACCGAAGAAATTGAAGAAATCTGCGGGGCCATGAGACGAATGTTATATGAGGTTCACATGGTTCAGCCAGGAGAAGGCTCGAGCACCGTAGAGGTGCAATACATGGGTCTGAATGCCAAACTGCAGAACTGGAAAGCTACTCCCTTCCCAATCAGACGGGAATCTTGGTAGTTCATGTTTTGCTGTCCTTTCTGCACTTCGAGTTATTTCAGGGTGTAACTCGAGTGTTTTTAATTTTATTGTCTTTAAATTCCGATGTAAAACCCCTGTTATCTTCAAATTCAATGAAATGAAATCAAAATTTCATCGTCTATTATTCTTTCTGATTTTTTTATTTTTCTTATTTTCAGTCCTAATGATGCGGCCTTAAATAACATGACATGCTTGCGGACCTCATATTCTGATCTTAATACGTTGTCTAATCTCGAAATAATGAATCGAGAACCAGAATATGACGAAGATGAGGCTTTTAGGGAAATAAACAGAGAATTGGAACAATTTGAGAATAAGCCTAAGCCAAACCTAAACGAAACTGATCCAGTTAATTTGGGTAATTTAGAAGAGATTCGAGAAACCATGATAAGTATTCACACGGATGAGAACACTAGGGGCGCATTGATTCAACTTCTGCTCGAATTCAAAGATGTGTTCGCTTGGTCCTATGATGATATGCCCGGACTAAGTGTTGATTTAGTGGTATACAAGTTACCAACTCATCCCGATTGCCCACCCGTCCAACAAAAGCAAAGAAGTCACCAAACAATTAAAAGCCGGTGTAATCCGAGTAGTCAGATACACCACATGGCTAGCCAAAGTAGTCCCAGTACCGAAAAAGGACGGGAAGCTCCGAGTATGTGTTGATTACAGGGATTTGAACAAAGCAAGTCCCAAAGACAATTTCCCCTACCAAAACATCCATATCCTTGTCGACAATTGTGCCAAACATGAGGTACAGTCATTTGTGAATTGTTATGCCGGTTATCACCAAGTCCTAATGGATGAGGAAGATGCAGAAAAGACAGCTTTCACTATACCATGGGGGACTTATTGTTACAGGGTTACGTCGTTCGGTCTGAAAAACGCCGGGGCAACCTATATGAGAGCCATGACTGCCCTTTTCCATGACATGATGCACCAAGAGATTGAGGTGTACGTTGATGATGTCGTTATTAAATCTAGAACACAAGAGGACCATGTCCGATACTTGAGAAAGTTTTTTGAGCGGCTACACAAATATGACTTGAAATTGAACCCTGCTAAATGTGCATTTGGTGTTCCCTCCGGGAAACTCTTGGGGTTTATAGTTAGCCGCATGGGCATTGAGTTAGATTCGACGAAGATAAAGTCCATCCGAGATTTGCCACCTCCAAAGACTAAGAAAGAGGTCATGAGCTTATTAGGAAGGTTGAACTACATCAGTCGGTTTATTGCACAGCTTACAACCACATGTGAGTCGATATTCAAGCTCTTAAAGAAAGATGCAGCGATCAAATGGACAAATGAATGCCAAGAAGCCTTCAACAAAATCAAGAAATATTTGTCGAATCCGCCAGTGCAGGTCCCGCCTGAACCAGGAAGACCTTTGTTCCTGTACCTAACAGTCGTGGAAAATTCTTTTGGTTGTGTCCTCGGGCAACATGATATTACCGAGAAAAAAGAGCAAGCCATCTACTATCTAAGCAAGAAATTCACTGGCTATGAAGCCAAATACACTCTGCTAGAGAGAAATTTTTGTTCCCTAACTTGGGTTGCTCAAAAGCTCAGACATTATTTGCTGGCTTATACCACATACCTCATAACCAGGATGGATCCTCTAAATACATATTCCAAAAACCAATGCCCACAGGAAGGTTAGCAAAATGGAAAATCTTGCTCACAGAGTTTGACATCGTCTATGTCACCCGCACAGCCATGAAAGCTCAAGCCTTGGCTGATCACTTGGCTGAGAACTTGGTTGACGATGAATACCAACCTTTAAGCACTTATTTCCCGGATGAGGAAGTCAATTCGGTCGAAGTAATCTCAGAAGACACTAATACCTGGAAAATGTTCTTCGACGGAGCAGTCAATGCCAAAGGTGTTGGGATTGGGGCAATCTTAATTTCACCCACAGGAAAACACTATCCAGCCACGGCCCGTCTCCGGTTCTTCTGTACAAACAATACCGCCGAATATGAAGCTTGTATAATGGGCATGAACATGGTCATTGATATGGATGTGGAAAAGTTATTGATCATGGGAGATTCTGATTTGATCATCAAGCAAGCTCAGCGAGAGTGGGAAACTCGAGATGTTAAGCTCCTTCCATATAGACAACATGTGGAAGATCTTAGCCAACGATTCAAAGCCATCGAGTTCAGATATATTCCTCGATGCCACAATGAGTTAGCCGATGCACTGGCTACCCTAGCTGCAATGCTGCCATATCCTGGTAATGTCCACATTGACCCATTAGAAATTCAAATCAAAGAAATACATGGTTATTGTAACGCGGTCGAAATAGAGCCCGATGTCCAACCATGGTATCATGATATCAAAAGATTTTTGAAAACAAAAGAATACCCGGAGCAGTCCAATAGGGATCAAAAGAGAACCATCAGAAGACTCGCCAGCAGTTTCTTCTTAAGCAGAGAAGTGTTGTACAAAAGAATACCCGGAGCAGTCCAATAGGGATCAAAAGAGAACCATCAGAAGACTCGCCAGCAGTTTCTTCTTAAGCAGAGAAGTGTTGTACAAAAGGACTCCAAATCTGATGTTAAGGTGCGTGGATTCCAAAGAAGTGGAAAAGATTATGAACGAAGTACATTCAGGAGTATGCGGTCACCACATGAACGGGTACGTCCTCGTAAAGAAAATTCTGCGAGCAGGATATTACTGGATGACCATGGAAAAGGATTGTTTAAGTTTTGTCCGAAAGTGCCATCAGTGTCAAATACATGGTGACCTGATTCATGCACCATCCTCGGAATTACACCCCATGTCAGCACCTTGGCCCTTCGTTGCTTGGGGAATGGATGTCATTGGGCCAATCGAGCCGAAAGCTTCAAATGGACACAGGTTTATTTTGGTGGCCATTGACTATTTCACAAAATGCGTCGAAGTAGTCACTTTCAAAGCCGTCACTAAGAAAGGAGTGGTGGACTTCATGCATCCAAACATTGTCTGTCGTTTCGGTATTCCAAAAACTATTATTACCGATAACGCTGCAAATCTGAACAACCACTTGATGAGGGAGGTATGTGAACAGTTTCAAATCACACACCGTAATTCCACCCCTTATCGGCCCAAATCCAATGGTGCCGTTGAAGCAGCCAATAAGAACATCAAGAAAATCCTCAGAAAAATTGATCCAAAGTTCTAGATAGTGGCACGAGAATTTGACTTTTACATTATTGGGATATCGCACGACCGTGCGCACATCAGTGGGGGCTACGCCTTATTTATTGGTTTATTGAATTGAAGCCGTGATCCCTGCGGAAGTCGAAATTCCTTGCCTTAGGATCATTGTCGAAGCTGAAATCGAGGATGATGAATGGGTCAAAACCCGGTTGGAATAATTAACTCTGATTGATGAGAAAAGAATGGTCATAGTTTGCCACGGGCAGTTGTACCAACAAAGAATGGCCCGTGCCTATAACAAGAAGGTACGGCCTAGGAACTTTGAAGTGGGTCAGCTCGTCCTAAGATGTATCCTCCCACACCATGAAGAAGCGAAAGGAAAATTCTCCCCGAACTGGAAAGGTCCATACATCATAAGGAAATTACTACCAAAAATAGCATTATACTTGGGGGACATCGAAGGAAATGACCCTGAAACGACTGTCAATGCAGATGCAGTCAAAAGGTATTATGTTTGACATGTTCGTGATGATGCTCATGATCGAAATGACGAAGGCTTTCATTCGCGATACCCCAATCACTACCAGTTTTGTAAACCCTTTGAGTTGGTTCCTCTTCCTTGATTACCCTCTTTGGAACTTGATGTGTTGATATATATATATATATATATATATATATATATAATAAAAAAAGGAAGGAAAAGAAAAAATGATGATAAAAAAATAAAATAAAAATCAAAAGAAAAACAACAACAAATATTTCCCTGAACTACATCTGACTTGATGCCGAAAGGATACGTAGGCAGCCTCCCCCGGGGTTCAGTCACACCAAAATAAAATCCACATTTCCTGAGAGTCAGATGGTTTATATAGATTAGTCATCCAGTCCAAGACGCATGTCATGTTCATTGAAGGCCGCATACACTCCAGATAAGTCCTTCTTCTCTTTTCCCATGAAAGGGATATTTCTTGTCAAAATTCATTGTCTCCATTTCTTTGTTATTTTTCTTTCAATCCCTTTCAGTCTGACTCTGGCTCTAAGGCAAGGTAAAGAAAAGATGGCAAAACTGATTTACAGGGTTCTCGTTTGACACGGGCCGACATGCAAAGGGCTCTGAGCCTTATAAGGGGCATAGAGTCAATCCCGACTGGCCACAACGGCCGACGCTTTAAATGCAAAACTCTTGAAAGGAGAAAATCAAATTGAAATGCCTATAAAGGCAATTGAAGTGAAAGGTTGAGTCCCACGTGGCTAACCCTATCGCCAAAGTTTGAAAAGCTGAAGTGCTCATTGGAAGGAAAATCAGAAATGAAAGGCCGATGAAGGCAAAGTAAAGATGGAAAAGGTTAAGTCCCACGCGACTAACCGTTGCAGCAGAATTTAAGGGGCCAAAACTTCCCCGATACTCTGAAAATCCAAAGGAAAAGCAAGTGAAAGGCCTACAAAGGCAAAATAAAGTCAAAAATTGGGTCCCACGTGACCGATAGCCATGGTAAAATTTGGAAAGCCAGAATCCCTGGGGTCAGAGATGAAACCCAATCCCCATCAAAAAAGCAAGTGGTTGAGATCTTCATCAAAAAAACAGAGATCAAGCGGTTGAAAATCAAGGCCGCAAAACCAACCACCATTTCAAACTAACAAATTGTTCTTTGATTGAAGGAAACAGGTGTAACTCAAAGCAACCTTGCAAAGGCAAGCGTAACCAGAAGAAAAGGCGCAAGAGCTAGAAGCAGCTCTGTAGCAATAACTCCAAAAGGGAAGTTGTCTCTAAAATTCTTTCCCACATTTACTCAAAAGAAAAGCAGAAAAAATAATGTTGAAATCATCCCAAAGCTGAAGTGGTATAGGGTCTCCAAACCCTTGATACACCTTTCCTGACATAGGGTACATAACCCCTGGTCGATGTTTTCTTTCCAGCATAAGGTATACACTCCCTAGTTGATGCCGACATAGGGTATACACTCCCTAGTTGATGCCGACATAGGGTATACAACCCCTAGTTGATGACTTCTTTTTCCAGCATACGGTATACAACCCCTAGCTGATGTTTTCTTTTTCCAGCATAGGGTATACAACCCCTAGCTGATGTTTTCTTTTTCCAGCATAGGGTATACAACCCCTAGCTGATGTTTTCTTTTCCATCATAGGGTATACAACCCCTAACTGATGATTTCTTTGCCAGCATAGGGTATACAACCCATAGCTGATGTTTTCTTTTCCAACGTAGGGTATACACTCCCTAGTTGATGCCGGCATAGGGTATACAACCCCTAGTTGATGTTTTCTTTTCCAGCATATGGTATACAACCCCTAGATGATGATTTCTTTTACAGTATAGGGTATACAACACCTAGCTGATGATTTCTTTTCCAAAATACGGTATACAACTCCTAGTTGATGTTTTCTTTCCCAGCATATGGTATACAACCCCTAGCCGATGATTTCTTTTCCGACGTAGGGTATACACTCCCTAGTTGATGCCTACATAGGGTATACAAGCCCTAGTTGATGATTTCTTTTCCAACATAGGATATACAACCCCTAGTTGATGATTTCTTTTCCAATATAAGGTATACAATCCCTAGTTGATGATATTTTCCAGCGTAGGGTATACACTCCCTAGTTGATGCCAACATAAGGTATACACTCCTTAGTTGATGATTTTTCCGACATAGGGTATACAATCCCTAGTTGATGATATTTTCCAGCGTAGGGTATACACTCCCTAGTTGATGCCAACATAAGGTATACACTCCTTAGTTGATGATTTTTCCGACATAGGGTATACAATCCCTAGTTGAGTTTATTTTTCAACATAGGGTCTCCAACCCCTAGTTGATCTTGCTTTGAGATATAGGGTATCCACTCCCTAGTCTACAATAACTCCGGGTCCACTGCTCCCGGCTTTCCACCGCTTTCAATAATAAAGTAGTGTAGATTTCCTTACAATAACTCACAAAATTTTCCTAGTGAAAACTGGGGCAGAAAATTTCGTTCGTTTGTTTGTTTTGATTTTTGTGCAGATTATATTTTTTGGGATATTGGACTCGAGACAACCAAAAGAAGAAGTTTGAACCCAGAATAATAAAACAAAAGAGAAAAGAGAAGATTGAACCCAAAGTGCAGAAACGGGAAAGATATGGACTATTCAGAACGAGATTGAAGTCATCCGTTCAGTATATCCTACCTTGATCTGAGGAATGATAAGACGACACCAACACCTGCGGCTAACAAGCATCAAGATCCAGGTCAGAGTCAACAGAAGATCAAGACTCAAGACCAGGTCTTAGATAGGAATCTTGTAACTAGCAGCTGATAGGTTTAGTTAGTCTTTCATTTTTTTGCTTTGGTGTAACAAAGAGATCAACAGCAGTAATAGCAGCAACCGTAGTGAAACCACAGTTACTCGGTAGTCCCAGCTACCAAAACTTCCAGAACTACACTGACTTGATTCTTTTATAGCCAAGGATATGTAGGCAACCTTTGAAGCAGGGTTCGGTCAAACTTTTCAAAAACGCTTCACAATGGAGTATATGAATGGGTAAAGTTCGTTCATGACTGCTCACTTTATCTTTGCCCGAAACCACTTCATGTTCTCGAGCAAATAGGGGCAGCTGCGAGCACGTGATTTTTAACCTACTATATACTCCTACAAAAATCAATAAATTAATTAGTTATATAAAGTTTTGTTGAATTTCAGTGTTATTTGAAAATTATTTTTGCATTGCATAATCATAATGCATCCTATAAAATTGATAAATAATTTAAAAATTGCATAATTAGGTGCATAAACTTAATCATTTTTAGAAAATTACAAAATTTATCCTAAAATAATTACAAGTGTTAATTGATAATTCCACTTTTTAATTTACTCGTTAACTAATTTTTTATTTTTCAATTAGATAAAAACTAGAATTGAAGCTATATAATATACTATTTAATAATTGATTTAATTAATTAATGACAAAAATACGATTAATTGACATAATGTAGAGTTAATGGTTAAATTATCAATTTAGTCATTTATCTAACAAATTATGAATTTGATCGATTAGGAGTATTAAATTAATTAGTTTATAATTTGACGAAAATAAGGTAAGAATTAATTATTACATTTTTTAATTTAATTGGACATAGTGTTAATTAAATTAATTTAAGCTTAATTGACCTTAGAGTATTAAAATTGGACCTGGGCTAATTTTTCTAGGCCCAAAAAAATAACACTACACCCCCAGCCCTATTAAACCCAATCCGGCCAGCCCTTTACACTACCCAAAACGACCCCGTATTAAGTCCCCTCTCATCTCAGCCGTTGGATCACTTTGATCCAACGGTCTGGAACTAGTCATCTCAATCCCTATATATACGTCCTAACGAGCCCCTACCCCCCTCAGAATTCACCCCACTCGCCCGTCTCTCTCACAGACCCAAACCCTAGCCGCCTTTAGACCCCACTGGTTCTGCCGCCTTCCGCCACCGGAAATCGCCTACCGGTGGCGGACCACCACCAAATTAGACTAAAACTTCACCAGTTACTCCTCATCCTCCCCTCAACCCCGTCCCATTGTTAGCTTCTTCAAAAAACCACCCAAAAACCTCCAATCTTAGATCTAGAAAACACAAACCGTAACTCCCCATACCGGCTCTACCTATATGGATCGATAGCTCTCGTTGAGGGCTAATGCTTCATGTGGGTTTGAGATATTTTCAAACCCTCCAGAGTCCGGCCAAGGTCCGGCGATTTTATTTTTCCGGCCAAAATCCCTTTAACGGGTATCACCTCGTCTCTTTACTGTCTTTATATGAAATCATGTTTAATTACAGCTCGTTTTGTTTCTGTTTAGGATTAGTTTCTCCCTTTTATTTTTTTTAGTATGTTATCCTTATTTGTTTTTGGTCTTAAGCCAAAAACTATAAATACTCCATCTTTGATAAAATATTATTTTTCGTTACTGTCAGGTCTAGATTCTGTTTGCTCGTTCATTGTTCTTCCATTGTTCATGATTGTTTGATTTGACGAGTTGAATTCTGTGATAAACCTGTTAATTAGTAATAAGGGTTTCTTGACAATCATGATTCGATTTAACACTGTATTCCTTGTTCCTTGTCTCGTTCAATTGGATTATTTGTTAACATTACGACTGTTTTTTTGTTCATGTTAGTGAGTATGTAGTTGTTAGGATTTACTGTCTTTATTTAAGCATGATCTTCTTTGTTGATTAATTGCTTCATGGTTTATTTGAGTATGTTATAATTAGGTTAGTTAATTAATTTCCCAATCAATTAGGAAATTAGTTAATTCCGAACCAGTGTATGGTCATGAATTAACTCAAGATTAACTTAATTAGTGACAAACTTCTTAAAAAAAGACATTTGTTTAATAAGTTGACCTAAGATAATAATCTCTTAAATAATTTACTAAGTCCAAAAATCTGTTTAAGACAATTAGTTTAGGATTAATTAACTGAAACAAATCATTAACCTAAGTTCATGGAATTGTTTTAATTAACCTAAACTAATTAATCTGCCTAAGCCTAAAATAACTAATAGTATAGTTAGAAACTAACTCTAAAACCCTAGTTAACTAATTAAGCTAATTATCTAACCTAACTTCCTAAAAGAGACTAGACCTTTAATTTCATTAAGGTTTAGCATGACTTAGTAAGTTAAAATTAGCCAACACCTAATTAACTTAATTCCTAAACACGTTTAAAATCAGTTAGGAATTAAATCCCTTAATTAACTAAGTCCTAATTTCTAAAAAAAATATAAATAACTTCTTTTATATAAGTCCTAGAACAATTAATTAGTCATATAAGGTCCTTTAATTAATAACCCAATCCCAAATCAAGGTTAATCTAATTCAAGTGATGACTTTGTAATAGCTAACTAAGTCTTAATCATAGTTAAGAATAGCTAATTAAGTTTAAATAACAAAAGTAACTAATTAGGATCAACTAACCCAAGTTAATAGATAACTCAAGCAAGTTAACCCTGGTTACCTAATGGTAATTACAGGGACTTCAAGGAGTATATTAGGTAACTTAGATTAAGAAATCATATTTTAAGGGTAGAAGGGTCTTTTCATACGCTGGAAGTTTCTGGAATAGGGGCAGTTGTCCCAAAGGATAAGGGTGACAGCTGCCCTATATACTATTTCAGCTCTTTGAATAGGGAATATGCCAAAGC
Source organism: Nicotiana paniculata (assembly GCA_005239505.1). Taxonomy (NCBI): domain Eukaryota; kingdom Viridiplantae; phylum Streptophyta; class Magnoliopsida; order Solanales; family Solanaceae; genus Nicotiana; species Nicotiana paniculata. The sequence goes on along the minus strand of MDKI01184910.1, from coordinate 16,328 downwards.
ATATCCCATCCCTAAGCCCCCTATAAATAGACCCTCCTTTTAGAGACTAAGGACCTTCGTTTAGACACTAAAAAACTCTATATTTACATTCTGAAATGACCTTCTTTCTGAACATCGAAATTACCTTTTTTGCTCACTAAAAATAATTTTAAAATCACACGAAAATGGTTCCTGCTTGTTTGGTGTTCTGATTACAAAGATTTCCTTTACACATACCCAAACTCAGGGTTGGTTGTTCTATTGCTATCACTGGTTTCTGGTTAATCTGTTGTGGTTGCTGCTGTACCTTTCTCTTCCTTGTTGTATTGTTGTTTACCTGACCTTTATTTGGTCAGGATTTTGGTTGATTTTCTCTGTAAACGGGTATGTAACTGTTTAACCTTATTAAAAGGCTCAAAAAATATGAACTTTGTCCTTCTTTTGCTTGAATCTGTTTCTTCTATAGCTGAGTTTTCTCTTTTCTCTAATCTTGTATGAAAATTTGAAGTAAGATTGATTGATATGTTGATAATGAATCTAAATATGTATGTCTGAATTCCTAAAATCAGTCTGGTGGCTTTCAAGTGTGTTGGTTCAAAGATGCAATAATTATTTTGTAGTTGGATTTTATTTTTGTGTTTGCTTCTTAGTTTATTAGTAAGGTAAATGGCACTAGGGTAGATGAATTTGACCTTTCAATGGTCAAATTCACCCCATAGTAGTGCATAAACAGTAGTTCAGCTTGCTAAAAATTATCCTTCAAAGGATATAAAGTGTGTAACTAGAAAGAGCCTTAAGGAAGGAAATCCGAACTCACAAAACAGTCAGATTCACTCGTCAAAGTACCAAGAGTGGTCAAAATATTTGACTAAACACTAGCCTGAATAAGGATGGCTATCAATAGTCTAAACGAAATGGCCTCATTGGATTTGAATCTGACCCCTTTCATGGTAAGATTCATCCCAAATGCATAAAGAACTCTTTTTAATAGTTTTTGAAGTCGTGTCAAGGGTAAAGTGAATCTGACTTTTTCATGGTCAAATTCCTTCCATGATGATACACAAGAATCCTTTGGTTGGAAGATTTACAGTTGATGTTTTAAGATTAACCAAAGAGAGGTTAAGCTAGAAGTAGTAATTTTGAGCTCTTATTTAGCCTAGGAGTAGTTCTTTGTCTCTTAAATCAGTAATAGAATTACTAGCAGAAAACAACACTAAAAATATGAATCTGACCCAAATGGTCAGGTTTATTCCAATTAAAGGTGCTTAAATGTTTGTTATGGATTGTTTATTTTAAAAATAGAATCAGGAGAACTGGATCTGACCCCTCCCCAATGGGTAGATTCATCTCTATTGATGCATAGGAACTCAGTTCCGTTCGAAACTTAGTGGTAACTGCAGGTTTTAAACCATAAACACTTTTGGCATGCACAGAAGCAACAATTAGCTTCTAAATTGGTTAATCTTTAATTTTCTGTTAGAAAATTTTAGTATTTTATAGTAAAAGTGATGTAACAGTACGTTTGTTAGACAATGTACATTTTTCATTTTTGGTGTTGCAATAAATTGGACTGGACACTATTAATTTAATTCTCAAGCTATCATTTCTTCCTGTCTTATTAATGTGAAAGCCCAGAAGTTTTAGAATTTTATTTTTCACTTTAACATTAATGAAATATGGCATACGATTATTAGGATTCATTAAGATAAAAAATGTGTCTTCGAAACTCGTATGATTTCTGGGATAAAAACTATTCTGTCCAAAATTTCAAATGCAATTGCGAAAAACCTGTTTTCGTTAAAATTCTCATGACTTACCTTAAATTGCTTGTGTAGAATCTGGTGTATTTTGAGTTACATAAGTATAGTCTCTTAAACAGCGTTTTCAGCAACTAAAGGACAATAATAAGTGCTAATTTGCTTCTGATCGTTGTGTTGAAATCATGAAGTTGTATCTCTGTTTGTATCTTTAATTTCCTCAATTTAGTAATATTTAAACTGAATTGTATAAACTCCTTCTTTTCTCGAATAGCTTATATTAAGATCGGCCAAAGGGTTAAGTAACAAACTAGACTAAACTAGGCGATATCCCAAATCCTCATAAATGTGATTAATGGATCTAGTTTGGGAGTGATTCATATCTTTATCTAGAAATGCCTCTCTAAATTAGTCATTATGACTTAATTTAGGAATTACTTTAGACATAGTGAATCTCAAATGACAGTGATTACTTTAGACGTAGAAGACAAAATAATGATCAAAGTTTACGCTCACGTAGCTTTGAATAAAAACACTAAAATATATACATTTTCTCAAAATTGTGTATACGCTTTACGTAACACAAATGAAGACTAAAATAAACACTCGTAGACATTTTTAGGAGCGAATTTTCTTTAAAAAAATTATTATCGGAATTGCGTACACGCTCGCGTGACGCAATTTCTGTTTCTTTTGACAACAGAACAAAATATGCGCTTGCGCACTTTTTTCCATATTATTTAATGAGTTCGATGTCGAGAATTGTGTACACGTTCGCGTGACATGATTTTAGACGCGTTTTAAACTCTACGGGTTTACGCATACGTGACCCGTCTCAAAATAACTCTTTAAATACAAATGAATAATAAAAGCGGTAAAAACATATAAATGCACATAGGTATAAAAACAGTAGTTAAATAATTTAGGCCAAGTTTAATCATTAAGTGACCGTGCTAGAACCACGGAACTCGGGAATGCCTAACACCTTCTCCCGGGTTAACATAATTCCTTACCTGGATTTCTGGTTCGTAGACAATATAAACAGAGTCAAAATTCCTCGATTTAGGGATTTCTAATAAATAAATAATGTCCCGAAACACCGTAAAAAATCAGGATGGCGACTCTGAATAAAATAAATCCCAAAAATTAAATAATATCACTTAAAGTGGAATAACTCCTTTATTATCCTCGCCGGGTAAAAAAGGAGGTGTAAAAGTTTGATTGCCTAAAACATGCTCACACTAACCCTCGAACCTGCTTGTGTGAGCTTCACAAAGCATAATCCTTTCCAAGTCGAATAAAGGAAGATGATTGTCTTAGGTTGACGGCCAGGATTATTGAAACTATATATAATGAATCATCTGACAAATACTTTTTTTGTCCTAATTTATAAATCGGTGTTTGACTGAACATGTCTTTTAAGAAAAAGTGAACGAATTTAGGAACTTCTGGTTTATAACAAATCAGTAGTTATAAATTATATCATTCAAGATAAAATCGAAATCGAACGTTTAAAGTTAAATTATTTTTATTTAAAAAAGTATAACATTCTTTTTTAAAAATATTAAAAAGAAAACTTTAACATAAAAATTGAAGAGAAAAATCTGTATTATTGATAAATCTAGGATTTTTAATATATATACATATTGCAAAGAAGTTCTAAACTATTAATGTAATTTGACGTATGTATTGGGTAAAATATGTTATGATGCGTGACTGTCCGAGAAAGGGACACGTGAAACCTAAGACAGGGGGATTACTAAAGGCTGAAGATAGTTATTTCGTTTGTCACAGAAAAGAATAATGCTCATAAAGATGTGATAAATGGTCTTCTGCCAGTAGCATTCAATATAGAATATTCATAGCATTAAGAGCAATTACCTGTCACAAGAAATTTGACATTTATGTTTACCTTTACATCTTCATCAATACCATTCATAATTGACATTATAGAATGGCACGACCCTAAAACCTTCTTCATAGCTATAAATAGTGATCTCAGTTGTCATGGTAAGGGGAGGAATTTTTTAGCAAACTTATACTATACTTTATAAAAAGCTCGATAGAGTCTTATCTTCTTATTTCTCAATTCTTTTGTTGTTGTGCCCAGAAACCTTGTTCCCGAAATTATTGATTTTGTTGTTTCGTTTATATCTTAAGGCTAAGTATTGCGTAATTCTCCAATTATTTATTTATTTCAGGATCAAATTAATTCACTTATTTAGAAATTACATATAAATTCAGCTGTGCTCTTTTACTGATAAATAATGTAATTTACCCTTTTTCCAAGTCAAACAATTGAGGGTTCTTCAAAATGAATTTATAGTCAAATAAAACAATGATAACAAGAAGATGGTTATAATCTATGGTCGTGACTCGTGAAGCATGACAACAGATGTTGTTAACCTTATCCGTATTTGTTTAGACGATGAGTTATTCACGCAATGATTTGTTTAGCCATATTCTTGATCGTTCAATTTAATACCACATTCTTATTCGTTCAATTTAATAGTATTAATCATCGTAATCGACGACTTTATGAAATAGGACTTCAATAACTATCGTAGATAATAGGTTCAATTGGAAAAATAATTAACTGATTCATTGTATACGGGTGAAATCGGACCCATGAGACGGCCCGATCTCCGATAAAATAAATCAAGTAAAGGACATGATCACAAGGAGTCGGAATCGAGGTAAGAGACTCAACGAGACAGGTTCTGAGGGCACGACGCCCGCCCTCGAGTATATCGACGTCGTGACCCCGGTATCGATCCAACTCTTAGAAGACTTCAGAGAGCATTATCGGGCGACCAAACATGATTAACTGGATGTCGTGAAATCAATGACCGGACAGCGCGGCACGTACCGACGGAAATCCGGTGATTAGTTAAATGGAAGATTTTTTACCTTTTATGGAATTATATCTAAAGTAGGACTCCCCTACTATATAAAGGGGGTCTGATTATTCATTGAGCACACTGTAACACGCATACTAAGGCAATATACTATTACTTTTCCTGTTATTCAAAGCTCTTACATTTGTTGATCAGTGTTTCATTATTATAAGCCCGGGATTGAAGACGGATACCTCATTTGAGGCTGCCCTCGAGTCCAGAATCACCCCCCTTATTTTCAACCGGTTTAATAATATATAACATCATTTATCTATTTATTCTAGCAATCTTTACCGTTTGTATTGAATAAATCCATGTATCCTTAAAACCACTTACAAATTTAATTATTATCCGTTTTTCAGGATAAACAGTTTGGCACCCACCGTGGGGCTAAAGATAATAGTGGCAATTTGATACAAATTTTCATAATGCACCCTATTTTACACTTGTTATTTGAAGTGCCTTTAATTTCAGGTCAAAGTTCAAAATGTCGAACTCCCAATCTGCACCTCTAAACGTGGATGCTGAGTCTGGACACCACGGCGAGAACAACAATATGGTACCCAGTAACGAGGTGTCCCCTGTCGATACCAGCGGAGTTCCGATCGCGGTCTCAATTGACATTAACTCACACGTGGCCATTAATGTGAATCTGCATACCGATCTATAGAACAGCACCCGCGAGGGAGTCCGATCGGCAGCCCAAAATACACACGACGGTGAAGGAGATGGGATCAACTTGCGAGTGATATAAGAAATGCTACATGCCTAACATGCAACGATAGCCCAGATGCATAAACAAAGTCGCGCCCCCAGCAGAGTTGAGCCCAAGCCATCCCGGGAAATCACTCGCAGAAACGAACCAATCACGGAGAGGTCGAGTGAAGTTGAACCCGAACTAACCCCGGGATCATAAAAATGCTCGAGGAACTGACAAAATGGGTAGAATCGGGAGAAAAGAAAATCGAAACCAATGACCAAAATGTGGAAACCTACAATTCCAGGGTCGACCAAATCCCAGGAGCACCACCGATATTGAAGGGCCTAGATTCCTAGAAGTTTGTTCAAAACCTTTCCCTCCGAGTGCAACTCCGAAGCCAATCCCAAAGAAGTTCCGCATGCCCGAAATTCCTACGTACAACAGAACAACTGACCCAAATGAGCATGTGACTTCCTACACGTGCGCCATCAAAGAGAACGACTTAGAGGATGATGAGATCGATTTCGTCCTGCAGAAAAAGTTCGGGGAAACTTTGTCAAATGGAGCTATAATATGGTATCACAATTTACCCCCTAATTTTATTGACTCGTTTGCTCTACTTGCAGACTCCTTTGTGAAAGCACACGTCGGGGCCATCAAGGTCGATACCAGGAGGTCAGACCTTTTTCAAAGTGAAACCGAGAGATAATGAGATGCTCAGGAAATTCGTGTTCCGGTTTCAAATGGAACGAATGGACTTGCCACTGGTCGCGGACGATTGGTCCGTTCAGGCCTTCACCTAGGGACTCAATACTCGAATCTCGTTGGCTTCACAGTAGTTGAAGCAAAATCTGATAAAATATCCGGTTGTAACTTGGGCCGGCGTGCATAACCGGTATCAATAAAAATTAGGGTCGAAGATGATCATCTTGGGGCCCATTTCGGGTTCGTTGATCCCGTCAGATCTATCGACAGATCCAAAATAGACATTGATCGTGAACCACGATCAAATAAGGACCGATATCAACCATACAATGGAGACCAAAGAGGTAATGGGTCTGGGCAAAACCCTGTGAAAAGTGAAAGGAGAAGCGATGGAGGTCAAATAACCAGGGACTCATGAGCAGAAGCGGTTTTGATAGGCCCATCGGGCCTAAGGAAGCGCTGAAATTATCGGAATACAACTTCAACGTCAATGCTGCTGCCATCGGGCGCATCAAAGACAAAAGTTGCCTCGACCTTTACAGTCCGATCCAGCCCAAAGGGACCCCAACCTAATGTGCAAATACCATGGCACTCACGGCCACAGAATTGAAGATTGCTGACAAATGAGAGAAGAAGTAGTCCAATTATTCAACAACGGACATCTCCGAGAGTTCCTGAGTGATCGAGCCAAAAACCATTTCAGGAATAGGGACTCTAATAAGTATATCAAGCAAGAGGAACCTTGGCACATCATTAACATGATCATCGGTAGTGTGGACGTCCCCCTAGGGGCCAATGTTAAAGCGCCAAAGTATTCATCACAGGGGGAAAACGGACTCGAGATTACGTGCCAGGAGGAACCTTATCTTTCAACGATGAGGACGCTGAAGGCATCGTGCATCCATGATGCACTGGTAATATTTGTACTCATAAATAAATCTCAAGTTTAGCGTGTGTTAATTGATCCAGGTAGCTCGGCCAATATCATCAGATCGAGAGTTGTAGAGCAGTTAGGTCTAAGACCAAATTTGCCTGCAGTCCGAGTTCTAAACAGATTCAACATGGCATGTGAGACCACTAAAGGGGAGATAACACTACCGGTGAACACCGCCGGAACCATCCAATAAGGAAAGTTCTACGTGATCGAAGGAGATATGAGATATAATGCTCTGTTCGGGAGGCAGTGGATTCACAACATGAGGGAAGTGCCCTCGACACTGCACAAGGTGTTGAAATTCCCAACGCCAGGAGGGATTAAGACAATTTACGGAGAACAACCGGCCGCAAAGGATATACTCACGGTCGACGAGGTGGTCCCGGTATAGGCATTTTCGACACCAAAAAGTCCATGTTCGGTCACCAAGTAATAGGACAAATAGCAACCACTGATGTCGGCCCCGACCGAACCAAAAAGACAGGGGACTAGTGAGGATGACGACTTCGGAGTCCCGGTCTTTCATAGCCCCCGACAATTCCAGAGCCACCAAATCAATAGTCGAGGAATTAGAGCAAGTCATATTGATCGAGCACCTGCGTGATCGCAAGGTATACCTGGGTACGGGGTTAAGCCCCGAGTGCAGGAAAAAACTCATTATGTTCCTTATACCTAACATAGACTGTTTCAGTTAGTCCCACCTTGACATGACAGGGATCCCGTCGGAAATAACTACTCACAAGCTGAGCCAAGATATGAAGTTTCACCCGATCAAACAGAATAGGAGTCCTGAGTCCGAGGTCAAGCATGCATTCATCAAACATGAGGTATAGAAAATCCTTAAAATAGGATCCATTTGGGAGGTTACGTACCCGGATGGGTTAGCAAACGTAGTGGTAATCCCTAAAAAGGGAAATAAATTAAGAACGTGTGTAGGCTACAAATATTTGAATAAGGCATGCCCTAAGGACCCTTTCCCTTTGCACAACATCGATTGCATGATCGATGCCATGGCCGGCCATGAGATCCTCAGTTTTCTCAATGACTATTTCGGGTACAACCAAATTCGGATGGACCCAGACAATCAGTAAAAAACGTCCTTCATCACTAAGTACAACACCTGTCGTTATAACGTAATGCCATTCGGACTAAAAAACACCGGTGCCACTTACCAACGCCTAGTAAATCGGGTGTTCGAAGAGCAAATAGGAAAATCAATTGAGGTTTACATTGACGGTATGTTAGTTAAGCCCCTGTGAGCAGAGGACCATTTGAAACATTTGCATGAACCTTCAACATATTGAAGAAATACAATATGAAGTTGAACCCGGAGAAATGCGCATTCAGAGTCGGGTTCGGGAAATTTCTTGAATTTATGATCTCTAACCGGGGAATCGATATCAATACCAATAAAATAAAAGTTATAGAGGACATTACTATGGTGGACAATGGCAAGGTCGTTCAAAGGTTAAACGGGCGCATAGTCGCTTCGGGCCTAGTCATTTCAAGGTCCTCCAAAAAGAGCCATCGATTCTTCTCGTTATTGAAGAAGAAGAATAGTTTCTCATGGACCCCAGAGTGTCAACAAGCCTCGGAAGAACTCAGGTGGTACCTTTCAAGCTCGGCTTTGCTTCATACCTCGAAGGCAGATGATCAGTTGTACCTGTACTTAGCAGTACCTGAGATAGCAGTAAGTAGAGTCCTAGTTTGGGAAGAGGAAGGTATGCAATTTCCTATCTACTATGGTAGCAGGACTCCAGGCGAGGCCGAAACTAGGTATCCTTACCTTGAAAAATTGGCGCTCGCTTTGCGAAGCGCCTCTAGGAAGTTAAAACCATATTTTCAATGCCATCCTATATGTGTCGTGACTACTTAACCGTTGAGGAATATAATGCATAAGCCCAAGCTCTCGGGGTGTTTGGTCAAATGGGTCGTGAAAATCAGCAGGTACGATATCAACTATCGACCCCGAACCGCTATCAAAACTCAAATTTTGGCGGACTTCATGGCCGACTTCACGTCAGCCCTAATACCCAAGGTCGATAAGGAGTTGTTGTTGAACTCGGGGACTTCCTCCGGAATCTGGACCCTCTTTATAGACGGTGCCTTGAGCGCAAAGAGGTCCTAACTTGGCAACGTATTAAAGCCACCAACAGGTAATATAGTTAGGCAATCTATTCGAGCTGTAAAATTGACTAACAACGAGGTCGAGTATGAGGCCATGATTGCAGGTATCGAACTGGCTAAAAGCCTGGGGGCCAAGGTGATTGAATCTAAGTGCGGTTCGCTCCTTGTCGTGAACCAAGTCAATGGAATGTTCGAAGTCAAAGAAGAACGAATGCGAAGGTACCTGGACAAACTACAGGTGACGTTACATTGGTTCAAGGAATGGACTTTGCAACATGTACATCGGTATCAAAATAGCGAAGCCGATGCTCTTGCTAACTTAATATTGTTGGTTAACGACGATGAATTCAACTCGGGAATGGTTGTACGACACATGAAATTAGTAATGGAGGAAGGCCACGCCTAGATAAAGTCGACAAGCTTAACCTGGGATTGGAGAAACAAGTATATAGATACCTGAAGACATAAAAACTACACCCGGATCCTAAAGAATCGAGAGCTCTGCGCACAAAGGCGGCCAGGTTCAGCTTGTCCGAAGATAACGCCCTATTTAGGATAATGTTTGATGGCCCGTTCACCATATGGCTGAGACCAGGAGATACCGAATATGTTTTGAGGGAAATTCACGAAGGCACCTACGGGAACCATTCAGGTGCCGAATCGTTGGTTCGCAAAATAATCAGAGCCGGCTACTATTGGATCTACATGGATAAAGACACAAAGGAGTTCGTGTGAAAATGCATCGGATGTCAGAGGCATGCACCGTTGATTCATCAGCCCGGGGAGCTACTACATTCGGTCCTTTCACCCTGTCCATTCATGAAATGGGAATAGACATCGTCGGGCCCCTGCCAAGGGCACCCAATAAGGCTCAATTTATATTGTTTATAACTGACTATATTTCTAAATGGGTAGAAGCCCAATCATTTGAGAAATAAGTTATTGATTTTATTTAGGACCACATAATATGCCGGTTCGGAATGCCGACCGAGATCATGTGCAACAATAGGAAGCAGTTTATCGGCAGTAAAGTGAGTAAATTTTTTGAGGAGCATAAGATCAAAAGGATATTATCGACACCATATCACCCTAGTGGGAACGGGTAGGCAGAATCTACGAACAAAACCATACTCCAAAATCTTAAGAACAGGTTGACCGACGCAAAAAAAAAATGGAAAGAAATTTCTCCCCAAGTCTTGTGGGCATATTGTACGACCTCAAAATCTAGTATCAGGGCCACCCCGTTCTCGTTGGTCTACGGTGCCGAAGCTCTAATACCGATCAAAGTAGGAGAACCGAGTCTTAGGTTCTGATATACAACCGAAGAGTCAAACGATGAGGCCATGAGCACGAGCCTGGAACTGTTGGACGAGAGGCGCGAGGTCGTCCTCGTCCATTTGGCCGCCCAAAAACAATAGATCGAAAGGTATTACAACCGTAGATCCAACCTCCGACACTTCAATATCGGGGACTTGATGTTAAGAAAAGTGACACAAAACACTCAAAACCCGAACAAAGGTAAGTTGGGACCGAATTGGGAAGGTCCTATCGAATTATTGAGATCACCGGCAAAGGATCATACAAGCTCGAAGTAGGGAACGATGAGCGACTACCAAAGAACTGTAATGTGACCCACTTAAAACGGTACCACTGCTAAGATACGACCCCATTCATTTTTTTCTTTACATACATTATGAATTGAACTAACACTTGCAGGAAACAACCAAAGAATAATGCAGTTATTAGGCCTGATAGCACACGTTGCAATCTTTTTCCCTTGAACTAGTTTTGTCCCAAATGGATTTTCCGACAAGGTTTTTAACAAAGCCACAATAGATCGTGCTAAATTAGAATTGAAGACTACCTATGAACCGGAGTCGAGGGTCACATCAAGAGTATCCCAGCCTTTTCTATGATTGGCCTTGAATACTTAGGGCCATCACCCTCGGATGATGATTTTAGCAAGGAAAGAAACTTTGTGCTCAAACAGTCTGGGCTCGGTGGATAGGATTTATTGTAAGTTCCAAACAGTCAAATGAACCGTTCCCACATAGACCACTTAGGACATAACACGAATTTTGTACACATTTACAATCTTGTATGTTGAACATAGAAATAAAAGAAAGTTTCTACCTTGCAGATACATATTTTGTCTCCTAAAAATTACTACATTTTGTTCCTTAAGGACATCGGACCCAAGGGCCACCTCTATCCGAATCCAAGATATCACCCCCACTCGGGGACTGTCATCCAAGTCAAACTCGGACGACTCGGGTTGCTGAAGCCCGGGGACACAAAAACCTATTAGACAGTGCCGGAACTTTAAAGGCTACAGCCACCCCCACTCGGGGACTGTCGTCTTGGGAAAGATCGGATGGCTCGGGAATTGAAGCCCGGGGTAATAAGCCTATTGGGAAATACCCAAACTTAAAAGGCTATGGCCATCCTAGAAACGGATCGGAGATGTCCGAAACTCATAACCAAAACATAAGGCCTTCAAAAACTCCAAACTGGTTCAAAGGCTACCCTCAGCAAAATTATAATTTATAAACTTCTAAGTGAGCACTTTAGAGAAAGCTCCCGGTCATACCAAGGCCCCACGAGTTTAAGAAAAATTATATCGAGAATAAGCCTTGTTCGAACCTCGGAACAAGACCTTATTACTACGTGCTAAGGCATTTGAAATCTTTGCAATCGTAAAGACAAAGCCAAAAGAAACAAACTTGAAAATTGCCAAAGGGAAAAAAGAAAAGCCTTGTATATATATAAAGATCTTTACAAAGTCCAAACGTCTTCAACAAAGTATACAAAAATACAAAAACAAAGAAAATCTACAAGGCACCTAGCCTGATCTTCGTCAGAGCCCACCTCATCACCGGGACCATCAGGATATTCTCCGTTCTCGGATTTTCCGGAACCCTCGGAGCCTTCCTCGTCCTGAGGATATTCCAACTTCTTGGCCTAGGCCTCGAGCCTCTTTGCATTTTCAATCTCGTTCGATAGGTCGAAACCTCGGGCATGAACTTCCTCGAGATCCTCTCTTCGGTACTGCCACTTCATGCATTCGACGGTGACTTTCAGGCGGTCATGGGCAGCCTCAGCGTTGGCTTTGTACTGGGCCACAATCTATGCAACATCGTCCTGGTTATTTTCACCGCTGACTTAACTATCTTAAGCTCCTTGTCAAGGGTATCCTCTGCAGCAATGGCCGAGCGCAGTTGTCAAGGGTATCACGTTCACTCTTCGGCCATAGCCTTGACATCATCTATCTCGGCTCAAAGTTGGTCGATGAAGCTTCTGCTGGACCTGCGGGTTTTGGCCATTAGTCTCCATGCATAACTCGTCGTCACTAACTTCAAAGATATTTACCTGTTCCACCAGGGCGGCGTGTTATTTTTGATTCGCGTCCAACTCAGTCCGGAGATTCTTGACTTCTCCTTCACATTGCTCGCTGAGAAGCTTATACATGTCCCTCTTCTCGGCAAGCTCTTTGACTTCGGCCTCGAGTTGGCTAAGCTCATCACGGTACCGGAGAAAGGTTTCATGGTGGAGCACCGAGTCCTGCAGAACGTGAAAAATAAAAGGCATTAGAGTCACCAAAAATTGAACTTAAAGATAAAAGAGTGTGATAACATTTTACCTGGTTCAACGCCTGTTGCGCTTCATTAAAAAAGCATGGCGCATCCACCTCGTTCATTTTTGCCCGGTCTTCTTCGGTTACCAGACACCGGAGGTAGCTAGCTATCCCGACAGAGGCGAAAAGGATCCATGCTCGGAGCGGGGAATTGATCAACCTCGGGCTCGAGTTCGTCCCACCGGCCTCCGAGAATGGACTTTTCCTCGACACCTCTAAGTCACCCAACCCGGAGAAGTTTTCCAGGGTGGTTGGGTCTACACCATCAAAGAAGCATAGAAAGGGATAATCCGCTCCATGATCCCTTTTATTAGATCGCTCCTTCGCCGCTCGGGCTTCATCGAACATGGACTTTGTGAACGAGGGCGATCCCGATATTTCTATAACACCGGGCGGGGCGGAGTTGGTGACTCGAGAGGTCTCGAGCCTTACCTCCGTACGAACATCGTGAACTTGAGGGGGATTATCCCCCGTTGTTTCCCCCTCAGCTGCCACTTGTTCCTCGGGAACGGACAGCTAGTGGGCCACAAAAATGTCATTCTCCTCGGGCTCGTCCCTGAGCCGGAAGATTGAATCTGATTCAGGCACTCGGGTGTTGGCGCTTTCCTTTGGCTTACGAGCCAACCTTCTCCTCGGTTTCTTTTTCTCCGTGCTCGGGGAACTCGGGGCCTTCTTCCTTTTCTTATCTTATGTTGTGGTTCCGGGCTGCACCGCAGCAGAAGGATTAGCGGGCAGGTCCTCGCCCCCTGCCTAGGGCCTAAGCTCGATGGTGTTAAGCAATCCTGAAAAAAAAGAGAAGCAATGAGGGCATAGTGTTGAAAAAGAAAGTCTAGTGCTACTTACTCGGAGAAAGGAATCTTACCATGAGAACGGCTTCCCAGCAGCCCTTCAAGAGCTCACGCCACGAGCGTTCGGCATAAGGCATCTGCGAACAAATTCCTCTGATCCACTCCTTGAGACGAGGAATGGCATTTGGGACTTGAGCGAGGGCTGCACCACAGCAAACACCGATGAGAAAAGGGAAGATAAAACATAAAATCAACGTGTTAAAGAAGTTGTACTTACGTGATAAGTTCCACTTTTCAGGGAAGAACCTCCAATCGGCAGGTATCAGGTCGGCGTTCTTCACCGGACAAAGCGTCCTTGCCAACCCCGATCCCAGTCCTCGTTAACTCTTGAAAATGGGGCTTTGATGGCTCGGCGTACAAGCTTTATCAGCCCTCCCCCCCTCCCCGGGAAGATACGGGGACTGTACAAGTGGAGTAGATGATCGTTGGTGAACGTACATGAGTCGATTTTGTTCACAAAGAATCGGAGGAGAATCATGATCCTCCACATCGATGGGTGGATCTGGCCGAGGCATATGTCGTACCTCCTGCAAAAGTCCAAGATGATCGGGTCCACCGGGCCCAATGTGAAGGGATAAGTGTAAACACTCAAATATCATCAGGCTCGGGAATCACTACATCCTTATCCGCCCAGCTGCAATCCTTTCGAACTACAGGAAGAACAACCTCAATAATGGAGCAGACGTATCGTGAAACCGCCTCGCATCGGCCTGGAATCGAAGAGGGGTTTTCGACCTTGAAGTCATCACTAACCGAACATCCCCCCCCCCCCCCCCGGGGATGATCATTTTCAAGGGGGGCTCGGCTGCCGGTTCATCAGTGGCCGCACCCAGAGCAGACCTCTCAAGGACGACCACGTCACGGGCGGTCTCCTCGACCTCAATAGTAGGTTACATAGAAGAAGAAACATCTTTTTGGGGAACGGTCTTGGAAGTCTGCCATTTTTTATCTGGATAAAAGGATTTGAAGGTATGAATGAGAATGAGGAGATGAAGGGTGAGAACTTGCTAAGAAAATCAAGCATATTGGCTTAAGTGAGGGGTAAAAGAAAGGCTGCAATTTTAAGAACAAAGGTAAGACTACTGAAGAATGAAGGAAGGCAATAATATCTTGAACGATCGAAGGTAGAATCTTGGTTCAAAGTAAAAAATGAACGAAAGAGGGGGTATTTATAGGGGTTTCGCGCCATTTTGCATCTAGGAGCGACGTGTCGACATCTGACACACATTGGGGGTCATTATGATGCGACTGATAGGACGTTTCAGTTTCTTTGTCGTTGTATGTCGCAGCGTGTTGAAGAAGAGATCGTAGATCTCATGTCATTCATCGTCGTTTCCATAAAACTTACTCTCCGAGAAATGAGGGGACTATCTGTATACGGGTGAAATCGGATCCATGAGACGGTCTGGTCTCCAATAAAATAAAATCGAGTAAGGGACGTGATGACAACGAGCCGGAATCGAGGTAAGGGACTCATCGAGACTGGTTCCAAGAGCACGACGCCCGCCCTCGAGAATATCGGGGTCGTGACCCCGGTATTGATCCAACTCTTAGAAGATTTCAGAGAGCATTATCGGGCGACTGAACATGATTAACAGGAGGTCGTTATATTCATGACCGGCTAGGTATCGCGGCATGGATCTCGGCACGTACTGGCGAAAATCCGGTGATTAGTTAAACGGAAGTTTTTTTACCTTTTATGGAATTGTACCTAGAGTAGGACTTCCCTACTATATAAGGAGGGGTGGTCTGATTATTCGTTGAGCACATTGTAACACGCATACCAAAGCAATATACTAATACTTTTTCTTTTATTCAAAGCTCTTAGGTTTGTTGATCCGTGTTTCATTATTATAAGCCCGGGATCGAAGACGGATACCTCATTGAGGCTGCCCTCGAGTCCAGAATCATCCCCCCTTATTTTCAAGCGGTTTGATAATCTATAACATCTTTTATCTGTTTATTCTAGCAATCTTTATCGTCTTGTATTGAATAAATCCTCGTATCCTTAAATCACTTACAAATTTAATTATTATCGGTTTTTTAATTCATATCTATTTCGAACATTGTTCCATCAAACTGCCCTCTCCACTGCTTCTTGCTGTATGGAAAACTTAGACGAATCCAATAAGGTGAAATCAGACGAAATTTTTATTAAAAGGGATGTACTGTATTTATTATACACAGGGGGGAATAAGAAATTCGGAGAGGATTATAAAGTAGGAATCAAATCTTCACCAACAAAACTAACGTGATACTATATATATATGTTCTAAAATAAAATAATTCTTACTTTGCAAGAAGTTCAGTGATATGCCACATTTATCGGTTTAAAATTAAATCTCAAATCAGCCTCCACGAAAACAACGAATTTTGAAACTATTGTAAGAGGTGGCTACCACCAATGCAGTCATACAGATAGGGGTGGCAATTTGAGCCCAACCTCATTCAACACGTCCAATTTATTCAAAGATTAATAAGTTGGGTTATAAATATTTTATCTCATGGGTCTATTTGGGCTGAGCCCAAATTAACCCATTTATAGCCTATTCTGACTCATTAAGCAATCCAAATACAACCCATGAAACTCACCCAAAACAAAGGGACATCAACCCAACTTATTTACAAATTTATTTAGTTGCCTAAATTTTACTCTCTTTTTTTGTATTTTCAATTTTCTGTTTTTTTATTATTCTCCACCACCCACCCCTACCCCTACCACCACCACCACCACCACCACCCACCAC
>ML326443.1:0-40098 GCA_005239505.1 Nicotiana paniculata | reverse complement strand
GAGTGGTGCAAGGAGTAGCTTCGGGCTAAGTGGGGGAGTCCCACCATCATCAGTTGGGTTGCAGGATTGTGTTATCATAGGGTTGCGGATTGTCGGCGTGTTGGAAAGTTATTACAACTAAGGGAAAGGAGTAAAATGGTGATTGTGCGTGGGATTTGAAGAATGTGCACAAAAGTTGGCCCTGTTGGACCAGGGTTAGGCTTTGGAAGATTCAGAATTTATGCTTAAGGGATAGGCGAGTTGTAAGGATAGTGACTCGGTCACGTGTTTCATTGAAAAAAGTGTTCATGTGCTAGAAGAGACTTGGAGTTGATTGTATTCGGGGCCAGTCAGAGTGGGTGACTTTCAATAGCGGTCCTAGTGAGTTCAAAAGTTAAGAATGTGATGTTTAAGGGTTTCAGGCAGCAGTATGATCGAGAATCAAGCTTTTGCAGAGTAATTTTTGAGAAAAAGGAAGATGGTTGGAATGTTCTATGATATGTTTCACCGTGTAGGATAGTATTGGAGGAGTGAGAGAAATAAACTCCGGATTGTAGAAAGATTATCAGGAGGGTATGAGACGGTTTGCGGGATTTAGGCAACATAGTCTCGTGAGTCAAGGTCACTCGGGATGAGTGAGGGTTGAGTTTGCTATGAGTTGAAGGAAGTTGTTATTATTCCTGAAGCAATTAAAGATGATTAAAAGAATATAGATTGATTAGCCATGGTTGAAATGGCACATTTGCGGCAGTGGTCAATTCCTTTGATGTGATTAAGTTATGCATGTGGTTTGTGACGGTGTGTGCGGGGCTTGTCGGCCATCGTAATGGATTTCATGTGGGAGCATTTGAGTGTTATGGCCTGTCAGGTATAGGCAGATCCCGGAAGGGTTATCGTGGTATAGACTACTACTTAAGGATTTGCATGTTGGATGATGGTGAGAATTCACTCGTGTGTTGAGATGGTACTCTTGAATTGAGTTAAGTAAAAGGTTTCTATATGATGTAGTGTTCACCCTATTAGTGGTTCAGAATTTATGATGGAATTCTTGCGCTACCTCATATTGGCATGTTAGGTGTGGTAAGCAGTATGTAACTGGGAGTGAGAATCGAGATTGCGATTCGGTGTTGAAAAGGACGTCATGAGCTCGGATGAGTAAGAAAAAGTGATTTGAAAGTTCAGAGTAAGCTAGTGTTATCTTCAGCGTCACCTGAGATCGATATTCGGTGAAAGAGGCTTTGTACCCTGGTCATGGGTTCTTGATTTGCTTTGCAGCATTAGTGTGGTCGGTGGTATAGATGTGCAGACTTGTTGCCTTGTGTCGAAGGTCATGGAAGCATGACCGCGGGAAGATTTTATAAGTGTGACATGTAGTCACCTGATTGGTTGAAGATTCAGACCAAGTATAAGGAAGTGTAACATTGCCTATTTGAGAATTTATGCCTCGAGGGCGTTCGGTTCAATTGATTGTGGATTATGGGGTGTTTGTCCCGGTGATGATGGTTGTTCTCGTGTATTATGAGAGAAAGTGGGTTAATATGGACCCAGGTAAAGCTATTAGCTTAGTTTGGTGCGAGCAGGATAGACTCGATGTTTGTGGATGGATTTGAAAGTGATTATGGGCTCCGTAGGATCCAAGAATGTTCATTTTAGTGGAGCACTTTTCATGGGAAGGTATTAAAACAGCGGATGTTTCTCCGTCTTTGTCAAATTCATGCGATAATATGATTGTGCCCTGTGAGTTGTGAAACAGTTTGATAATTTCCTATGTGTTGAGGTCCCGTGTAGTGGGGATGTTATGGGAGCAGGATAGCTCTTGAGATCCAGNTATATATATATATATATATATATATATATATATATATATATATATATATATATATATATATATATATATCACACCTCAGTTGTACTTGAGTTTTGTAGCATACGACTTTATCAGTCTCCCCAGGATGGTATTATGCACTTAGAGTGCTTATGATCGATATTTAGTAATTTGTAATAGTGAGCAAATCCTCTCCATATATATTTTCTTATGTAAATTTTATGTGTGGATCGGGTGGCACGTCGCCATGGGTATGTTATTCGGATTGGGTTGCACGCCGCAACAGTGTGATGATGAGTAAGGTTCCTATATTTATTCTTTCTTATGTTCTACTTCCTATTTTCTGAGAAAAGTTCATATTAGTTGTGTGAGTTGAATAGTCCCTTCCTGAGTCGTTTCTTATTATCATGTTCGAGTTATAGCCTATTGGCGCGATGTGGTATCATGTGAGGCTGTTGGCCATGTTTGGGGTGATTTGTTGTCTGAGCAGTTCATACTGGGTGAGACGAGATTTTCGGATCAGGGATCAGTGCGATAAGGTTATGTGAAGTTTATATTAAAGAACAAATACCATTATTCAGGTTCATAACGAGGTGATGATTCTAGTCAAGATGAGATATTCAATATTTGTTAACTTTGTAGTTGGATATGAATTTCTACACATCTCCTCTGTTGTGGTGGTATCATCAGCATTATAGGAGGATGCATGTATATATATCATGAGGTGCATTGGGAGCATCAAATTCGTGGAATTTTGGCTATTTAGGTTCAGGGAGTGTCGTTGTGGTAAGATGATGAGTTATGCGGTGCATGGTGCTGATTCAACAAAGGCATGTAGTCATGTTCTGGTATGTTGTGTGGTAGTTGATACGGTGTTTATATATTGGAACTAGGCCTGGCAGAGAAATTCAAGTGTTGGAACTAGGTTCTGAGCTTATTATATAGATAAAAGAAGAGATCTTCAGATTTGATCAAGCTAATATGCTCAATTGGGTTGTGGTTGCACGGGCAGGTGCACGAGGTGTTAAACAGTGATTTCAGATAACTCCATAGTAGTTCTTAGAACGTTCGAGGCTGAATGTCT
The DNA here is from genome assembly GCA_005239505.1 of Nicotiana paniculata. Lineage (NCBI taxonomy): Eukaryota > Viridiplantae > Streptophyta > Magnoliopsida > Solanales > Solanaceae > Nicotiana > Nicotiana paniculata. Next base: position 37,210 of record ML326443.1, on the reverse strand, counting down.
GTTTAAGTGGGGGAGAATGTAACGATCCGATCGTTCATTTTGAGATCTAGCGCGTCGTTCAGCGGTTTAAGGCCGTTAGCAGCTTCGTTTCAGGTATTATGGCCTGTGGGTGTGGTCATTGAATTTCGGGAAGTTTAGAGTTGATTTGAAAAGAAAATTTTCAATTCGGAATCCTTAAGTTGGAAGAATCAACTAAGATTAGAATTTTGAGTAAACGACCTCCGAATTAGATTTGAAGGTTCCCGCAGGTTTGTATGATGATTTCGAACTTGGGCGTATGTCCGGGTCGGGTTTTAGATAACCCGGGAGCGTTTCAGCGTATATGATGGAAGATAACATTTTAGAAGAATTTCATAAATTTGGGCTGTAAGGCATATCAGTGTGATTGATGTCCTTTTAGGATTCCGAGCCTGGGAATAGCTCCGTATGGTGATTCTGGAGTTGGGAGCGCGATCGGAAGTGAATTTGGATGTCCGTAGGTCATTTTGAAGTCATTTGGCTAAAGATAGAAATTTGAAGGTTTTCGAGAAATCCGACCGGAAGTGAAAATTTTGATATCGGGGTCGGAATGCGATTCTAGAAGTTGGAGCAGGTCCGTAATGTCGAATATGACTTGTGTGTAAAATTTGGGGTCAATCAGACGTTATTTGGTAGGTTTCAGCATCGGATGTAGAAGTTGGAAATTTCTATGTTCATAAAGTTGGGATTTGGGTGCGATTCGTGGTTTCGATGTTGTTTGATGTGATTTGAGGCCTCGAGAAAGTCCGTATTATGTTTTGGAACAGGTTGGTATAATTAGACGGGGTCTCGGGGGCCTCAGGTAGATTCCGGGTGGTTAACGGATCAAGTTTGAGAGTTTGAAGAAGGCTGAGGTTGCTGTCTCCTGGTGTGACCGCACCTGTGAGGATTGGGCCACAGGTGCGACTATGGCGCCATAGGTGCGAAGAGGTGGTGGTATGGCTTGGAGCACAGGTGTGATGATATTTCCACACCTGCGAAGTCGCAGATGCGGGTTATGGGGCGCAGGTGCGAAGTTGGCTTGAGTTGAGGAAAGCCGCAGGTGCGGAGGTTTGGTCGCAAATTCGGAATCGCAAGTGTGGATGATTTCTTCATTTTTCACTTTGTGTGGACGATTTTGGAGGAGCTTCAAGAGAGGGTTTTCGTCAGGGATCACAAGGTAAGTAACTCCTTCATGTTTCTAAGTTAAATACAAGGTTATTGCATGGAATTATACATGAAAATTGTGGGAAAAATTAAAAAGTATTGAAGAAAACCTAGAAATGGTAATTTGGATTTTTAGCCACGAATTTGAGCATGGAATTTAGTGTAAATCGTATATTTGAACTAGTAAAGCTATGGGTAGAATATATCTTCGAGAAATTTCGGATTCCGGGCATGTGGGCCCGAGGGCATTTGGTTCATTCACTAAGCGGGGTTGGAAAATTATATAATTTGGAATTTGTTACAAATATTAGAGTATATTTTCATTGGTTTGCCTTTATTTGGATAGTTTTGGGGTGTTGTGCGTCTGTTGGACTCGTCGTAAGGGCTTGGAAGCCGGTTATGGAATTTCGGAGCGAGGTAAGTCTCCTTTCTATCTTTGTAAGGGGGAATTGTCCCCCTAGGTGAATTAATTAAGTATGTGCTATTATCTTCGGGCGCTACGTACGTACGAGGTGACGGGAGTTTGTGCGTAGCTACTATTATGCCATGTCCGGGTAGTTTAGGACCCACTAGCATGCCTTACGTGTTGTACCTGTGATCCTGCCTGTAATATTAAACTGCTAATATAATCGAAATCGTAATTGAACATCTAAAGAAGACTAGAGTTCATTTTCTTAATCATCTAGAAAGAGAATTGATTCCTGCGTGGATAATTGTATACCGGGTAGGGTTATATTATGGAATATCATTAAACTTGGAAAATGAGTTTCAAAACAAAGATTTAAAAGCTATATTTCATGTTCCTTTAAGAAGAATTTTACCACTTTCCTGAGAAAACTGCTTTCTTGATAAAAATGTTGATATATTATGTGAATATGTGTACATATGAGCACCTGAGTCGCATGTATGATTCGCGAGCAGGCTAGTCTTATTATTTTTATGTATAACCGCGTCCCATGATCGATTCGCGAGCGGGGAAGATAGACGCATCTATGGTTCGAATCGTTCGACCCTCAATAGTGCACCGTTTATTATTGTTGGTCCGCGCCGTTCGACCCTCGGCATTGCTTGCCATGATATTTACTGCGTATTTGCTGTGATTTTTACTTGATTACTGGCCTAAAATTTTAAGTTGTCAACTGAAATGACAGAGATTTAAAGTTATTAAATATTTTTGGAAGAAGTTGTTCCTTCCGGTTGATTATTTGTTATTTGATCAAATCACCCATGTTGATTAATTATTATTAATATGACAAAGATTTAAAGTGTTAAATGTGGAAAGAGTTGATATTATTTATTCATGAACTTGATAAATTGCTTATGATAATCATGCTTAGTGTCACACTTGAATACACTAAATTGACCTCTAGCAAGTGTCTAATTCGACCTCTCGTCACTACCTCTCTGAGGTTAGGTGGGCGACTTACTGAGTACACGTTGTTTTCGTACTCATGCTACACTTGCTGTGCATTTTTATTGCACAGGTACTATCATAGCGATGTGAAGGATTTGGAGACTTAGGCGAGCTGCATCATCCGGAGGCGATCCGCAGCTGACAGAGTCTCCCTCATACTGTATTACATTATTTTAATTTTCTTGTCCACTTGTATTTCGGACAAGCTTTGTAGAAATTATAAAATTATTAGAAATTGCTCATGTACTTGTGACACCGGGTTCTGGGATGTGTTGGGATATATTTGTTAAAATAGGACTATTTAAACCATTGTATTTACTTAATGGATTCTATTTAATTATTATGTAATAAGTGAAAGGTAATGATTTTCGTAAATGCTAAAACCGGAAATTATTTCAATTAATTAATGATTGGCAAGCCTGACAATGATGTCCGGCGCCATAATGACCTTATGAAATTTGGGTCGTGACAAGAGCTTGTTGAGTTCTTATTATATCCGTGTCGTCTTTTGTAGGCTTTAAGTTCTGTATATTAATGGTGTAAAAAGATATTTCACAATTGGACGCATTTAAATGACAACTGCGCTGCAGGTAATTCTATATATATAATTGTCTTAATGGCAGCATAAATTAAATAGTAACTACTCCCTCCGGTCCACAATAAATAATTTTTTAACTTTTTTTATGGTTCAAAATAAGTGATTTTTTACATTTCAAGAATAAATTAATTACAAGAGAGCCTAAACGAGGCAGGGCGGGGCAAAATTTGAAAAAAATGCTAAACAGGGCAGGGCGGATCCAAATATTAGCAGGTCAAAGCTTGCCCCGCCCTGCCCTAACCTGTCCTGCCCCGCCCCATTTTACATCCCTAATTGTGCAACCAATGAGCTATAGGAATGCTAAGTGATGCTAAAAGCCTGACAGAAGAAAGGTGGATGAAGTGTTGAATGAATTTATTAAAGATTTTAAAGAGAAATCAATAGAAACCAAAGGATGACCAATTTATTTCTCAGCTTACAAAGTCTCGAAAGCATCCCTGATTGTTTACACAAGAGTTTTAGCTACGAAATATACGAATTTTCGGATAAAATGTGTGTGTCCTGACTTTTGCAAAATTGATGCGAACTGCAATACTGGGAGCTTAACTGTTGAACAAAGTGCTGAAAGCTTAGTGAAGCTTGCCTTGTTTCCAAATGATGGACCCTCTGGTCTCTTCTTTTATAGAAAGGAGGTCACCTCTTTTTGAGCATTATCATATCTAATTATTGGTTCGCGGGTTCGACAAAACTCAATACTTTGGTGTCTGAGTTTTATATATATAGCGAAAACATATATAGATAAAGTTAGATATACATTTTAAGATTTACTAGATCAAGTTATAATTTACAATATTTGAATTAAAAATAATTTCTATATTTTTTTGTCGATTTTTCCGGATACGTCAGTTTTAGCTTAAATCTTTTAATCGTGTTGAATTAGTGAAGATATAATATTATCATATGTTGGTCCCAGTGTTCCCTATTCTCACAATGTGAGCTATAGATTGAGCTAGAGATATGCATACTTTATTCATACTATTGATCCATAAATATTTCTACTAGCTAAAAGTTAAAAGGAAAAAAAAACACTATTCTAAGGAAAAGAATTGTTATTGAAGGACGATGTTTAATCATATAAAAATTATTCCTAACTTTCTTACCTTAGATATTTTTCGTAAAATAGAACTTAGGAAAGAAAAAGTACTTTTGTTAGGAAAAATTTCAAAAGTAGTCCAATTAGGAAGAGGCGATGGATGGAATTAATTAAAATATAATTCTACTCTCGTAATTAAAAGAAAGTGCTAAATACAACAAAAAGATGTGTCATTTATTATAAAATAAAATGTAGAGGATTGAAGCAAAGCTTGCGAGCTTACGCCTCAACAGAGTAGTCCTCATTCTAAAACCTATAAACTTAAATCTTTTCAAAACTAGAACAAAACTTATTAGAAGAAGAAAAAGAAAATGCTAAAGAGATGAAAATCATGAATAATTGATGTAAAGCAAAAATGAAAAATCCGCGGTCTAACTAAATCCAAAGGTTTGTGCAGCTATGTACTTGAACTGGTGTTGGAGCACTGCGTACTAATTATTCACTCTCATTTGGTATAAGGGATAAAGGATAATTAATTCCGAATTTAAATTTGAGATGACTTTATCCTACATTCGGTTGGAATAAAATCATGGTATAACTAATACCGAAATTAGTTATCCCGGGATTGTAGTGTTGTTTTATCCCTATGGAAGGATGAAATAACAATCTCGGAATAATTAATCTTGAGATAACTTATTTCCGAACCAAACAACTTAGTGATAAAACAAAAACTTTGGAAATGTATTGAGCACNCTCCCCCCCCCCCCCCTTTTTTTTTTGATAAGCAAGGATCTTTTATATAGAAATCACAAAATAGAGTTTATATTAGAGATGGCAAATGGGGCGGGACGGGGTAGGGCAAAGCTTTAATGGAGCGGGGCAGGGGAGCATCTAAATAGGGCGGGGCAGGGCAAGGCAAAACTTCAGTTAAAAAAAGTTAAATAGGGCAGGGTAGGTAGCAGGTCAACTTTTTACAGTTTAGGATCGAGTGTTATTTGGCATGGCCTCAAAGGTTTAGTTTGGAACCGTTAGGCATATTTAATCTTGTTATGATTTTAAAGAATTCTCCAATACTTATTTCACGTTATTTTGGAGATTACACTGGTCTTGTACTTCTAGTTTTATGTCTATAAGATGCAATGAATGTGTGTTGTGTTTATGTTATTAATTTGTGTCTTAACATGTGCAATTGCTCCACCCAAACTAGAGCTCATTTTCTGTATTTAGTATTTCTATTTCATAAGCTTTTTAATAAATTCTCAGTACTCAACCATCAATCCAAATAATAAAAACACCCATCAATTAATCTACTAAAAATATAAAACTTGGCATAAATTCAATATAACATACAAAAGATCAAATGTTGATCAATATGCAAGCTCAAAGGAAAAACAATAATTTAAATGTTTCAATAAAAAAAGGTAAAAGAAATTAAAAACATATTGCAAAATAAAAAATAAAGAAAAAAATAAAAAAGAGTCTAAACAGGGAAGGGCGGGGCGGGGCGGGGCAAAATTTTGACAAAAGACTAAATGGGGCAGCGCAGGGCAGGGGGTTAATATTTTAGCGGGTCAAGGCTTGACCTGCCCCGCCCTACCCTGCCCTTGCCTATTTACATTTCTAGTTTACATAGTTAGCATTGTCCAAATGGACATTACCTACTCGGCTATTACATAGAATACTAATGTCGCACATGACATTTCTATTTTCAAAGGATGCCAACTTAGTGCATGCATCTTTGCTAATATTTTTAACTAGGTAAATAGAACCTTCATAGTCTAAGACAACAGTTACAAAAGATGGTGGATAGTGCATAATTTCGAGATCCCGGCCATTGTTTATATGAACAACATTCTTAGCCAGCTTGTGTGCTGGCTTGTTGGCCTCTCTGAAGTTGTGCTGGATTGTTTGAACTTTCACCTGGATCATCAATAACCTGCATTCATGAATAATGTTATTAAGGGTTGTGTTACCATTCTCTAAGAAGCTAATGACATCCGTAGAGTTTGATTCCACTTCTAAGTTGGTGAAACCTTGTTCCATTGCAAGATGTAGGCCCATCTTTAGTGCCATCAACTCGCCATGCATAGGTGATAGTCCAGGTAGGGACCCTTGGAACCCAAGCACCCACTGCCCCCTATTGTCCCTGAATAGTCCGCCAAAGCCACAACGAGATGTTCCTTCTTTAAAGGACCCATCGATGTTAAGCTTAATATGCTAACAAGGTGGTTTAAACCATTTACTGAGATGGGAATTTCTTGTTGTGGCATAGGTTCCTTGTCAGGGATATTATATTCCATTGTTAGCTTGTGAGCATACGGGATGAAGGTTTTGATTGAGTTGTTATTGAACAAGTTATTGTTTCTATTGACCCAAATAGTCCATATAGCAAAAGGAAACATTTCTTTCCAACTAATGATGCCCTTTTTTATTATACAGTTATGATCGCGAATATTAGTCAACTACTTACTAGTTGTTGTCACGACCCCAAATCTACACTGACCGTAATGGCGCCTATCGTGGTATTAGGCTAGCCAATTTATTGAACATAATACAAGGTACTTTCCATTTAGAAAAATAACGCAATTTTGTCAAAATCTTACGCGTTTAAACATTTCACAAATGCGGATAAGAAATGAAAAAGAAAACATCTGAACAAAAATCCCCAAAATCCGGAGCCAACAGTCATGAGCAAGTAAATAGAACACAGTAACTAACAAGATTTCCTTATTACACCAAGTCTAGGAAAAATGTAAATAGCGACAAATGGTAAGGAGAAGGTTGGGGCTGCGAACGCCGTGCAGCTACCTCACAATCTCCGACAACTGCTCCACCGATGAAGAATCGAATCTCACTCGATCCGGGCACCTGGATCTGCACACAAGGTGCAGGGAGTAATGTGAGTACACTAACTTAGAAGTAATGAGCCCAAACTATAGTTTGAGAGGTAGTGACAAACTAAACCTCAATAAACGAAATAAAAACAGTGTACAGAATTTTAGGCACGATCACAGTTTTAACAGATAATAAATGCAGAATGTGTCTGATATGATAAGTAACCCAGGTTGTAACGATCCGACCGGTCGTTTTGCGTTATCGGACCCCATTCCCCTAAATGAAACTTCTCATAGAGGCTTATTATGATTTATGACTTGCGGGGATTGGTGGTGCGGGATTCAGGGGTGTTTAAAGTGCTACGGGAGCATTTGGTTCCTTAAGGTTGGCCTTTAAGGTCAAGTTTGACTTCGGTCAATATTATTAGTAAAAGATCTCGGAATTGAGTTTCGACGATTTCCGTAGCTTCGTATGATGACTCCGGACCTGGGCGTATGTTCGAAATGGGTTTCTGATGACCCGGGAGCGTTTCGGCGCCCAACATTGAATTAAGAGTTCCTTAAGTTCCTATTATGGTTTGGGACGTGTTTTTGTGATATCGAGGTCCGAACGGAATTCCAAGACCGGGAATAGTTCCGTTATGTCATTTATGACTTGCCTGCAAAATTTGATGTCATTCTGAGTAGTATAAGTCATTTCGGCGCATGGTTAGCAAAGTCTAGAAAACTTAAAGTTCCTAAGTTTGGCTCTAGGGGTTTTGAGGTGTGATTTTGAGTTTTAGCGTTGTTTTGGGTGTTCCGAAGGCTCGATCGAGTCTGAATTATGATTTGGGACTCGTTGGTATATTTGGACGGGGGCTCGGTTGGACCCAGGTGCCTCCCGGATACCACACGAGGCCAAAAACCAGGTGCATTAGCTGCTGGTGCACCTGTTCTGGTGTGACCGCAAGTACGGTTGCCCAGTCGCAGGTGCGGGACCGCTCCTGCGGTCCCAGCCTCGCAGGTGCGACACCCCAGTGGTCAGGCCAATTTTTGCAGATGCGGATAAAATTCCGCAGGAGAGGAGCCGCAAGTGCGGTCTCCACTCCGCAGGTGCGGGCCCAGGCATCCTAGTCCACTTCCGCAGGTGCGGGCTTTTTCTCGAAGGTGCGAGACCGCATGTACGGTCCTCGAGCCACAGGTGCAAAAACGCTGTCCAGACAATGTGTTTTTATACACGGGAATTAACTCATTTTCCTCATCTTCATCTTCTTCCTTGGGGCGATTTCCACCATTTTAGAGGGGCAAATGACATGGTCATTGAAGGTAAGTAACTTCCACTCTAATATTAACTTCATGCATGAAATACTAGCTTAATTAACTACCTAAATTAGTGGAAATTCAAGAACGGGTAGTAACCTATGGCTTCCGTTAATGTGAGAATTTACCCGTGAATTTTCTATGAAATCAAGTAAAAATTGTATATTAATGATCCTTAGGATATGGGTGAGTGTTTCCTTCGTGAATTTGCGGAATCCGAGCATGTGGACCCGGGGTTGGATTGTATTTCTTCAAGAAGGGGAAATTTACTAAGTGGGTAGGAGAAGTTCCATGTTTTGTGCATAAACTAATGAATTTGTATAACATTTGGCTAGCTTTGAGTCCTCGGGTGTAGAGTTCGAAGTTTCGGGCGTGTTCTTAGTCCGGAAAGTAGGTTCGACACGAGGTGAGTATCCTTTCTAAACTTGTAAGGGAGAATTATCCCCATAGGTAACTATAAATAATTGCATGTTCCTATTTGCAGGGACTACGCACGCACGAAGTGATGAGAGTACGTGCGTAGCTACTACTATGTTATGTTGGGTAGTTCTAGGACTCACGAGCATTATTATATTTGCCTTACATGTATTCCTAAATGTATCTTGATGTGCTTATTATCCTTGATTTTTCATAATAATATTAGGAAGTGGTGGTCCATAATATATTGCTTAGGTTCTTGACTTAAAGAGAAATCTCTGATAATTCCAAAAGAAAAATTGATAATTCTATGTATGTATGCGGCACCGCGCCACATGTATGATCCGTGAGAGAAATAGCCCTACTATTATGTCAATCGCTTCGCATGTCGATTCACGAGCGGGGTAATAGAGGCATCTATGGTTCGAGCCGTTCGACCCTCGGTAGTGCACATGTTATTTTATCGTGATGCTTCAGTCGTATATGTCCGGCCTATTATGTGTTTTGTGATTCACTGGGATTTTGTTGAAATTATACAAACTGGTTTATGTCACTAAGGGAATTTAGAAATTTGACATGCAAAGGTAAATACAACTATACTTGATGATATATCTCCTTGTGATTTCTACGACTGTTATGCCTGCCTAGTTCCTATTAAATCATGAAATTTAAAAATGTTGACCCTAGTAGCTATCACGTCTACCTCTCGTCACTACCTCTTCGAGGTTAGGCGGGATACTCACTGGGTACATAATTGTTTATGTACTCATGCTGCACTTATGTACTTAATTGTACAGGTTTTGAGGTTGGTGTATCTGATTATCAGACCGGATCTCGATGCTGATCTCAGTTGGGCCCGACTTCACGGTGAGCTGATTCTCCTGACGATTCTCGGAGGCACCTTGGAGTTTTCTTTTGCCTGTTTTCCCGTCTATTTATTTCAGACAGTGGGATTGTATATTATGTTATGTATATTCTGTTAGTATGTCCGTAGGACTTGTGACACTAGTTCCTGGCACACACGTAGTTGTTATTTTGATTTACGGGTTGTATATATATGTATATCAGCTCATTCTCATCATGACCATTTTGATTAAAACTGGTTAACTATCCTTGTCAAATAACGTTTTAATTATTAAAAACTGAGTGTATTTTTGAAGTGTTTTAAACTAATAAAAATGAGCCTTTAGTAAATGTTTGAGTCGGCTTGCCTGACCCCGCTGTTGGGCCCCATCACGACCTCAGTTAGGATTTTGGGTTGTGACACAGGTATATCTCAGTACTCTACATGCCAATGTATCAACAGTGTGGAAATGCACCTAGTGCTCACAACTCTCACATCGAAGTCCACTCAGTACTGTACATGGCTCTCGGGCCCAGGGAAGATCCATACTGGATAGTACACAAACACCGGTGACCGCAGTCACTCAGTACTGAGGAAAAAGTCCGATCTAGCCCCATGGAGAAGATCTATCTCTGGAACACAACAATCGGACAAGATCCATCCATCCTCACATATCATCAACTTCGGACAAGATCCATGCCCAGGGAAGATCCTTCCCTCAATATCATCAACTTCGGACAAGATCCATGCCCAGGGAAGATCCATCCCTCAATATCAATGCGCTTACTGGGGGTGTAAAGACTCCGGAGGGGCTCCTATTGGCCCAAGCGCTATATCAAGCCAATGAATGCATGATCAGAGTATCGCTGCGATGTGCAGTCCGATCTCGTAACTGTCTCAATAACAGGCTCTCGACCTCACTCAGTTATTACTCTCCAGTATCGCTCACATGGGCTCACAGATGCATGAACTAGCCCGTAACAATGATAAATATATAAAATCAACAATTACCGAGACTAAGGCATGAAATGATATGCTATGACAGGACTGAGTATACAAAATCAAATAAACACATAATGAGACAGCAATATGCGATCACTCGGGTCTCATCATTTTCGGCGTGAAGCCCTAGCATTTGACTTAGTATGATTTCCAGCATGTTCACATTAACCATATCAATAAAACTGCGGATATCAATCCGAAATAGCTACTAGACAGTGCCATGGGATGGGGCAGGCCACAAATCACTCGGTGCACGCCCACACGCCCGTCACTTGGCATGTGTGTCACCTTAATTATAGTCATATATCGTATAGTTCGGGGTTTCAAACCCTCATAACCAAGTTTGGAAACGTTACTTACCTTAAACCAGCTAAGATCCTAGCCAACAATGACTTTGCCTCTAGACTCGGCCTCCGATTGCTCCAAATCTAGCCAAAATCATATTTATATTATTATATATGCTAAGGAACGAAGCCCACTCCAAAATTATCAAATTCAACCAAAAATTCCGAAATTGGCCTAACCTGACCCCGGTCCCACGCCTCGAAATTCGATAAAAATCACAAAACTAGAACCCTTACACTCTCACGAGTCTATACATACCAAGAATATCAAAATCGGACTTCAACTGGCCCCTCAAATCCCCAATTAAAGGTCTCCAATTTACAAACCCTAATCCCTCAATTTTAGTACTAATTTCCATAAAATTCATCCCCAATCAGTCAAATAATACCATATAAATGAGTTTTAGGTCCAAAAATCTTACCTCCACGAAGTTCCCTCGAATTCCCTCTTCAAACTCTCCAAAAAGCTTCAAACCCGCATAAAAATGGTGGGAAAATGACCAAAAATCGCTATGGGTTCTATTTGTATGTTCTGCCCAGTGATGACCGCACCTGCGGCTTAATTTTTGCACCTGCGGACCCGCACATGCGGTCCCAGGTGCGCACCTGTGAGATTTCATTAAAAGGGTCAAATCCGCACCTGCGTCATGTACCGCACCTGCGACTTCGCAGGTGCGACCAATCATCCGCATCTGCGGTCCTTCTCCCAATTCGCACCTGCGATGACCGTACCTGCGGCCACCCATCCGCATCTGTGAAAAACATAGAACATAACACACCAACAACCCTCTAAGGTCAAAAGCCCCTCCGTTAACCCATCCGACCTCATCCCGAGGCCCTCAGGACCTCAACCAAAAGTACCAACAAGTCATAAATGATCACTCGAACTTTGTCGAACCCTCGGAACACCCAAAATAACATCAAAACACCAAATCAACCCATGATTCAAGCCTAAGGATCTTCAAACCTCCAAAAATCACCAACGATGCCGAAACTAACCAAACCTCATCCGAATGACCTGAAAACTTCCACACACATCCAAAATGACAGTACGAACCTGTTCCAACTTCTAGAATTCCATTCCGACCCCCCTTGCTAATTTTCCACTGCCGACCGAAAATTGCCAAAAACTCAATTTCACCAATTCAAGCCTAATTCTACCCCGGACCTCGAAACCGCATTCCGAACACACTCCTAAATCCCAAATCACCTAACGAAGCTATCCAAGCCCCAAAAAATCACATTTCGAGATCCTTTAACTATAAGTCAACTTCCAGTTGACTTTTCTAACTAAATCACCATCCTAAGAGACCAAGTGTCTCATTTCTCATCACAACCACTCCGAACCCGAACCAACCGACGCAACACGACATAAATAGGCTAAGAAACACATGATAAAGCAGAAACAGGGAAAACGTGGCTAAACTCTCGGAACGACCGATCGGGTCGTTACATTCTCCCCCACTTAAACATACGTTCGTCCTCGAACGTGCCCAGAGTTGTTCCAAAACCACCAAAATTGCCGTGTAACCTACCACGCACATAACTGGGTGTGATCCCACGTCACCCTATCCCATATAGGTCCAATAGTACAACACAACTGAAATTTTGTAATCCAACCTAACCCATAAACCTTAGAACCAAATTTCCACTTCTGAAATAATTTACAAGATCAAAATTTCACAACTGAAAACTGAATAAGTCTGAACACGCTGTATCAAACCATATTTGTTACCCAAGATGTAATCGCATAAAATACCACATGTCTCAAACACTCATAGCGACAACACCTAATCACAATGGCTGCTCAAAATGACTCAATACCGGTAAATAACCTCTTATCAAGCAAAACCTCGTACTAACACTCTCATATACAACCAATGATAAAATAAACAATAGAAATGAGCACCATGTCGGATCAACAAGTGATGGAACTCCTTCTCTTCGACAGGAAATATAGCAAAATTTCTAAGTCGATCAGCATCAATATCCTCCCAAATTTACCACGACCAGACCCGGTAGCACCCATTCCAGGTCCGACGACCTCTTCTCATCTACCACAACCACTCTAGTGACGTGACACATCAATACAGCTGAAAGCAACAACGCGTGTAGTCCGTGTACAAATATATAACATCCTAAATGTACTCAAATCATGGAAAAGTGACTCCACTGCGAGAGTTGTACCTCAAGCCCACCAGTATCACCACAACACAATGTTGAGAACCCATCACACCTCGTAGAACCAGAACACACAAATCTAGCTCGAAGGATCATACCTCCACAAAACATTGCTGAAATGAGAGACCCCATCTCAACACTGGTCCACATGAAATACTTCGAGCCACCTTGCTCAAAATCAATAACCATGCTCAATTCGACATCAAGTACTCAAAGTGCATTGCCATAACCATGGGGAATCAGACGATACCATGCCACACAAACCTGAAAGCACATAACCAATACGTCTCAATCTCGCAATACCCAACTACTTACCTTCCTCAAATCCCACTATAAAGCCCAAATAGATCCGTACCATATGTGAATATAACCAACAATCACAACCCATCGCAACACCGAAAGGTAACTCATAGATCACTCTAGAACACGAATAAACTAAATGACAATCGAATGGTACGTCCCTCAACAATAGCAATTCGAAGACAACAATTCCGAGGCGGTGCAGAACACACACCTATACTAGGCTACCAATGAACCCTAAGTCAACTTTGGACACCTAAAACAGATAAATAACTCTTAGAAAGTTCAAAATGACCGAATCATGGCACATACTAACATCTGACTAGCTTTGCTCACATCTTCACAGTCCACAGCCACAAAATAACCTGTCGATGAGAACTCTTAGTCTCGAAGTCCATGAAGCGCACGAATCACCATATCTGATCCCAACTCCACCGCTCGAATATGTAACACACTTCTAATACTCAATCATTCCACTAGAAATACCCATATAACTCTTCTGTACCACCAAGAAACCTTGAACATCAGCAGTCGATCCAACAAGAGAGAACCACGATTCTAATGAAGTACCATTAACTCAAACGCATTGCCTTTTCTGAAACGTATACCCTCATCAAGCCACGCCATTAGTGATATCCTTTACCTAGTCATCTGAAATTGTCCATGCTGCCCAAGAATTTATGACCTTCCTTTCAGAACTGAATCGTGACCTCACACATGCAAATCTCAATCCTACACAACATACCGCACACAACATGCCATCCTATGATAAATATGAGAACTTCCTAATCTCCCCCGAGCCGCAAGCAACTACGTACTCAACCAGCTAAGAACTTTCCATTTGATCCCATCTAGAAGTAAAATCACTATACATCATATACCTCTCATGCCAAAAGAAAATATACATCTCTAACTGAGGTAGAAGCCATCCAGGACTCTCTGAATCCCATTTTCACAAAACCAAACCATCAAGACTGAATCCTTCTAGTTCAACCAAGCTACACAGGCTGTGAAAACCCAAGAGCATTTCCCCGAATCACACATAGAACCTTGATACCTCATAAGCACCCAAAGAACTGATCTTACTCATTACCATGACGACCCAATCTACTACCAAGCTGTCTTATTTCTCCTAGCGCCTTCTGAATTACCTTCTAATTGGTTCTTCTCTTTGCCATAGTACCAAAATCCTCAACCAGCAATCACCACGTGAGACCCTAGCATAGAACTACATCGCCCTAAGGCTCATAAGCCGCTGGATATCTCTTAAGCACCCCAAATGTACCACATCTCAAATACTCACTCTAAAGAGGCTTTCTATGAATTTAAACTATCCTCTTTCATGATACCGAAATGTAGATTCCATAATAATATTGAAATGCCACCAGTTTTGACACCTTCCAATGTAAATCTTAGTTTCTAGCCAAACACACATATTGAACATTCCCAACTGTTATATATAAACCTTGAATCCATCAGAATCGTACCCGAGAGTCATCCACTCTATGTAAATCTCAATTAAACTGATCAAACAAGTCGAACGGTCTGTGCCCCTATTAACAGACCAACACCAAGGGGTCACCCACACCCCTAAACAACCAAGAAAGTTCCTATCCCACACACACTACACCTTTTACAAATACAACTCAATGATTCAATAGAACCCATTTTCCCACAGAGTATAATACAACCTACACCCAAAAATTCCCATTACTCGAGTCATTCTCAAACTCCACTGTGACGGCCCAAAGGGTAATCACCTATGTTATTACCCATCCCATACTTCCGAGGCCTTGAAAACCTCATTTGTATTTGCCTCAATTTATGTGTGCATTCCGGGCGCGTAGCCATACAACTTAAATATGTAATTCTCTGAAAAATGCTAAGATTTGATAATAAAATGAATAAATTTGACTTTGGTCAACATTATGGGTAAACGTACCCGAACCCATGATTTGATGGTCCCGGAGGATCCGTAGGAAAATATGGGACTTGAACGTATGCTCGGAATCGAATTCCGAGTCCTAAGCCCGAGAAATGAATTTTTGAGTAAAATTGTTTTATGAAATGTTTAAGGAAATTGGAAATGAAATCTGATTAGAAAGTGAAGGTATAAGGCCCGTATTTTGGTTCCGGAGCCAGTTACAGGTCTTATATATGGTTTAAGTCCTTTCTGTAAAGTTTGGTTGAAAACAGATTTCGTTTGACGTGTTTCAGACTTAAAATGGAAAATTTGATGTTTTATGAAAGTTGATAGAATTCATGGATTTTGAGGCTTAATTCGATGAATATGATGTTATTTTGGAAATTTGATCGCACGGATAAGTTCATAGGATGTTTTTGAGGTAGTGTGTATATTTGGTTTGGAGCCCCGAGAGCTCGAGTGAGTTTTGGATAGGCCACGGATTGCATTTTTGAACTTGGAAATTTGCTGGGGAAACTGATCTGCAGGCTTGGCATTTGCGAAGCCATCATCGCAAATACGAGGTATTCATCGCAAATGCGAAGGTGCCCTTGCTGGCCAGGGATCGCAAATGCGACCATGTTGTTCGCAAATGCGAGTATGGGACCTTCGCAAATGCGGCATTTCTGGTCGCAAATGCGAAGTCTCTCCTTTTGCTCAATGTTCGCAAATGCGAACTATACATCGCAATTACCATGTCAGGGGTGTTCGCAATTGTGAACCCCAGTTCGCAATTCCCATGCCAACCAGTGGCCTGCAGTGCACTTAAACCGAATTTTGACTCCATTTTTCATATTTTCTCAAACTCAAACACACTTAGGCGATTTTTTCAAGAACAAGACTTCTTCCAAATCATTTGTAAGTTGGTTTTTACTCAATTCTTTCAATCATTAACATCATTTAACATGTTTTCAACTTAAAATCAAAGATTTCCATGGGTGAAAACTGGGTGTTTGGGGTAGAACTTAGGTTTTTCTAAATTTGGGATTTGGGTGGGTGATTGGCATCCGATTTGAGAGATTCTTATATAGCTAGACTCGTGAGAGTACGAGGGTTCTGAAAATGTAAAATTTACCCGACTCCGAGATGCTGGCCTGAGGGGCGTTTTGGTCATTTCACCAAATTTCGCGAAGTAAGCTTGAATTAATTGGTAGAATCAGTTGCATGAGATGTTATTTACGGTAAGAAATTTATTTGAATAGATTTGGGACATTTGGAGTCGGATACTCGTGGCAAACGTGTGGTTTCGGGTTGATTGCTATACTTCGGACCCGAGGTAAGTGTTTGGTCTAACCTTATCTTGAGGGAATAGGAGTTGAGTATTATTTTATACTTGCTAATTGTCAAATACGATGTATAGGCATGGTGACGAGTATCTATACATTGGTGTCTAGAATGACCGTCAGTCCTTATATCGCGAATATTCTGATTTTGTTGTAACTTCCATGTTTAATTGATGATTCTTAGTCATTTCGTTTGGGTTGACGAATGCCCTAGCAGATTTTGTGGACTTGATGAACTGAGTGTTCAGGCCTTATTTGGACTCGTTCATGATAGTCTTCATTGATGATATATTGATATACTCCCGCAGTCAGGAGGAGCACGAGCAGCATCTTAGAGTGGTTCTTCAGACTCTGAAGGATAGCAAGCTATATGCAAAGTTTTTGAAGTGTGAGTTCTGGTTGAGTTCAGTTGCATTCCTGGGTCATGTCGTGTCAGCAGAGGGTATTCAGGTGGACTCAAAGAAGATTGAGGCAGTCAAGGACTGGCCTAGACCCTCATCATCTACAGAGATTCGGATTTTCTTGGGATTAGCATGCTATTATCGTCGGTTCGTGGAGGGGTTCTCATATATTGAAGCCCCGATGACCAGGTTGACCCAGAAGGGTGCCCAGTTCAGATGGTCGGACGAGTGTGAGGCGAGCTTTCAGAGGCTCAAGACAGCTCTGACTACAGCACCGGTGTTGGTTTTGTCCACAGGTTCAGGGCCTTATACAGTCTATTGCGATGCTTCCCGTATTGGGCTTGGTGAAGTGTTGATGCAGGATGGCAAGGTCATTGCTTATGCTTCGAGGCAGTTGAAGATTCATGAGAAGAACTATCCAGTGCATGATTTGGAGTTGGCAGCCATTGTCCACGCATTAAAGATTTGGAGGCACTATCTGTATGGCGTGGCGTGTGAGGTTTTCACGGATCATAAGAGTCTTCAGTACTTGTTCAAGCAAAAGGAGTTGAATTTGAGGCAGATAAGGTGGTTGGATTTGTTGAAAGATTATGATATTACCATCTTATATCACCCGGGGAAGGCCAATGTGGTGGCCGATGCTTTGAGTAGGAAGTCAGCTAGCATGTGCAATCTTGCTTTTATTCCGGTCAGTCAGAGGCCGCTTGCATTGGATGTTCAGGCTTTGGCCAATCGATTTGTGAGGTTGGATATTTCTGAGCCTAGTCGAGTGTTGGCTTGTACGGTCGCTCGTTCTTCATTATTGGAGCGTATCAGTGATCGGCAGTTGGATGATCCCTATTTGTGTGTCCTTAGAGACACGGTGCAGTGCGGAGGTGCCAAGCAGGTGACCTTAGATGATGATGGTGTTTTGAGATTACAGGGGCGAGTTTGTGTTCCCAATGTTGATGGGATTCGAGAGTTGATTTTATAGGAGCCCATAGTTCCCGGTACTCTATTCATCCGGGCGCCGTGAAGATGTATCAGGATTTGCGGCAGCATTATTGGTGGAGTAGAATGAAGAAGGATATTTTGGCATATGTGGCGCGGTGTTTTAATTGTCAACAGGTTAAATATGAGCATCAGAGGCCTGGTGGTTTATTTCAGAGGATTGAGCTTCCCGAGTGGAAGTGGGAGAGGATCACTATGGACTTCGTTACTAGACTTCCGTAGACCCGGAAGAAGTTCGATGCAGTTTGGGTCATTGTTGATAGGTTGACCAAGCCAGCGCATTTCATTCCTGTGGCAGTCTCCTATTCATCCGAGAGGTTAGCTGAGATCTATATCCAGGAGATTGTTCGCCTTCATGGTGTGCCAGTATTTATCATTTCGGACCGGGGCGCGAAGATTACCTCGCGTTTCTGGGGAGCAGTTCAGCGAGATTTAGGCACCAAGGTGGAGTTGAGCACAACATTTCATTCTCAGACGGATGGGCAGTCCGAGCAGACTATTCAGATATTGGAGGATATGCTCCGAGCTTGTGTTATTGACTTTGGAGGATCATGGGATCAGTTCTTGCCTTTAGCAGAGTTTTCCTACAACAACAGCTACCAGTCGAGGATCTAGATGGCTCCTTATGAGGCTTTATACGGTAGGCAATGTCGATCTCCGGTTGAATGGTTTGAGCGGGGAGAGGCTTGGTTGTTGGGTACAGATTTGGTTCAGGAGGCCTTGGACAAGGTCAAGATCATTCAGGATAGGCTTCATACAGCTCAGTCCAGGAAAAAGAGTTATACAGACCGTAAGGTTTGAGATGTGGCTTTCATGGTTGGTGAGCGAGTAAGACTCCGAGTGTCGCCTATGAAGGGCGTGATGAGATTTGGGAAGAAGGGAAAGCTTAGCCCTAGGTTCATTGGTCCGTTTGAGATTCTTGATCGAGTGGGAGGGGTGGCTTACAGACTTGCATTGCCACCTAGCTTATCAGTCGTACATCCAATTTTTCATGTGTCCATGCTTCGGAGGTATCACGGCGATCCAGCCCACGTGTTAGATTTCAGCACTGTCCAGTTGGACAAGGATTTATCTTATGAGGAGGAGCCGGTAGCTATTCTTGACAGGCAGGTTCGTCAGTTGAGATCTAAGAGTTTCCCTTATGTTCATGTTCAATGGAGAGGTCAGCTTCCTGAGGCATCGACCTGGGAGTCCGAGTCCGATATGTGGAGTCGTTACCCTCATTTATTCTCTGACTCAGGTACTTCCTTCTTCTGTTCGTTCGAGGACGAACGGTTGTTTTAGAGATGGAGACTGTGACGACCCAAAGGGTCATCACCTATGTTATTACCTATCTCGTACTTTCGAGGCCTTGAAAACCTCATTTGTATTTGTCTCGATTTGCGTGTGCAGTCCAAGCGCGTAACCGGACAACTTAAATATGTAATTCTGTAAAAAATGCTAAGATTTGATAATAAAATGAATAAATTTGACTTTGGTCAATATTTTGGGTAAACGTACCCGAACCCGTGATTTGACGGTCCCGAAGGGTCCGTAGGAAAATATGGGACTTGGTCGTATGCCTGGAAATGAATTCCGAGGTCCCAAGCCCGAGAAATTAATTTTTGAGTAAAATTGTTTTCTGAAATGTTTAAGGAATGTGAAAATGAAATCTGATTAGAAAGTGATGGTATCGGTCCCTTATTTTGGTTTCGGAGCCTGTTACAAATCTTATATATGGTTTAAGTCCTTTCTGTAAAGTTTGGTTGAAAACGGATTTCATTTGACGTGTTTCGGACTTACAATGGAAAATTTGATGTTTTTTGAAATTTGATAGAATTCATGGATTTTGGGGCTTAATTCGATGAATATGATGTTATTTTGGCAATTTGATCGCACGGATAAGTTCATAGGATGTTTTTGAGGTAGTGTGTATATTTGGTTTGGAGCCCCGAGGGCTCGGGTGAGTTTTGGATAGGCCACAGATTGCATTTTTGAACTTGGAAATTTGCTGGGGAAACTGATCTGCAGGCTTCGCATTTGCGAAGCCATCATCGCAAATGCGAAGGTGCCCTTGCTGGCCAGGGATCGCAAATGCGACCATGTTGTTCGCAAATGCGAGTATGAGACCTTCGCAAATGCGACATTTCTGGTCGCAAATGCGAAGTCTCTCCTTTTGCCCAGTGTTCGCAAATGCGAACTATATATCGCAATTACCATGTCAGGGGTGTTCGCAATTGCGAACCCCAGTTCACAATTGCCATGCCAACCAGTGGCATGCAGTGCACTGAAACCGAATTTTGACTCCATTTTTCATATTTTCTCAAACTCAAACACACTTAGGCGATTTTTCCAAGTACAAGACTTCTTCCAAATCATTTGTAAGTTGGTTTTTACTCAATTCTTTCAATCATTAACATCATTTAACATGTTTTCAATTTAAAATCAAAGATTTTCATGGGTGAAAACTGGGTGTTTGGGGTAGAACTTAGGTTTTTCTAAAATTGGGATTTGAGTGGGTGATTGACCTCCGATTTGAGAGACTCTTATATGGCTAGACTCGTGAGAATACGAGGGTTCTGAAAATGTAAAATTTACCCAACTCCGAGATGCTGGCCTGAGGGACGTTTTGGTCATTTCACTAAATTTCGTTTCGTAAGCTTGAATTAAATAGAAGAATCAGTTGCATGAGATGTTATTTACGGTATGAAATTTATTTGAATAGATTTGGGCCATTTGGAGTCGGATACTCGTTGCAAACGTGTGGTTTCGGGTTGATTGCTATACTTCGGACCCCAGGTAAGTGTTTGGTCTAACCTTAGCTTGAGGGAATATGAGTTGAGTATTATTTGCTACTTTCTAATTGTCAAATACGATGTATAGGCATGGTGACGAGTATCTATACATTGGTGTCTAGCATGATCGTGAGTCCTTATATCGCGAATATTCTGATTTTGTTGTAACTTCCATGTTTAATTGATGATTTTCTATATGTTGTAAAGAGCATGTGAAGGGAATTGTGATCTTTAAACCCCTTTGAAGCATTGGTTCAAATTGTAGCATGAATGGTGAAGATATATGAGATAATTGAATCCTTTGGAGAATTGGCTCAAATTGTAGCACGAATGGTGAAGATATATGAGATAATTGAATCCTTTGGAGCATTGGCTCAAGTGATAGAGTAAATTATGAAATGAAAGTCAAAGAAAGAGAAAGAGTTACTAAAATATACCCTTGCCGGGATTTAATTGTTTAATTGATTGTTCCCTTGCCGGGATTTAATTGTTGAATTATTGTTCCCTTGCCGGGATTTTAATTGTTTAATTGGTTGTTCCCTTGCCAGGATTTAATTGTTGAATTATTTTTCCCTTGCCAAGATTTCTACTCCTATTATGTTTACTCCCTTGCCCTTGTTGGTGATTTCTGTTTGGGTGAGGAAGAGTGTTAAAGCACGAAGGGTGATGTCGTGCACTGTTTTCTATTGTAAGGAAGAGTGTAAAGTACGAAGGGTAATGTCGTGCCATGATCCCTATTAAAATCACGAAGGTTAATGTCGTGCCATGATTCATATTAAATGCACGAAGTTTAATGTCGTGCCGATATAGTGAGGTAAACGCACGAAGGGTGATGTCGTGCACCTGTCTTAGTGAGAATGAGAGTAAAGCACGAAGGGTAATGTCGTGCACTTGTTTTGGTGAGTATGAGAGTAAAGAACGAAGGGTGATGTTGTGCTCTTGTTTATTCCCTATTGTTATTCTGATACTAGTCGGTTACCTTGTTCTGTTACTTAAATAAGTGTTTTCCCCTTTTGTACCCTGGCATGTTCTTCCCGTAATTGTACTTAACTGTTTACTTCCTGCCGTTATTTCTATTATAAATTATTGAATTACACATGTGTTTATTGATTGTCGTGTCCCAGCCTCGTCACTACTTCGTCAAGGTTAGGCTTGGCACTTACTCAGTACATGGGGTCGGTTGTACTGATGCTACACCTGCACTTTTTTATGTTGTGCAGATTACGCAGCCGGAGCCGGAGGACAAAATTAGTGGGAGTGTCTTCCAGCTCATTATAGAGGCTTCGAGGTATACCCGCTCGCATTCGTGGGCCTTGGCGGTCTTCGATTCTGTCTTGTTTTTCTTTTAGTTTCATAGGCAGACATGTATTTCCTTTCATACTTTTATTTAGCACTCTTAGACAGTTCGTGAGTTAGTGACACCAGGTGTTGGGAAATTTTGTGTCGATGTATTGTAATTGTCTTTACTTAGCTTAAAACCGTATTTATTTCCGCTGTTTAATTTGTGAACTGATCTAGTTTATTCTGTTAGGACGAGGTTATGATGCTAGTTTAACTACACACGTTGGCTTGTCTAGCGAGTTCAACTTTAGACGCCATCACGGCTCGAAGGTGAGATTTCGGGGCGTTACAAGTTGGTATCAGAGCACTAGGTTACATAGGTCTCAAAACTCACGGACCACTTGGTAGAGTCTGAAGGATCGGTACGGAGACGTCTGTATTTATCCCCCATAGGCTGCAAAGGTAGGATGACTCCATATTTATTTTCTTCTCTGTCGTGCGCTATGAATTCTGAGTACTGATTGAGTTTCTATTATATTCTCTCGTAGATGGCGAGGACGCGTGCTTCCTTTGGTTCCGCCCAGCAGCCTGACAGTCCTGCTACAGCTCCTACTCGGGGTCGAGGTCGAGGACAAGGTCGTGCTAGAGGTCGAGGTCGGGGCCGGGCTCAGCCTAGAGCAGCAGCCCTAGTGGAGGACCCTCAGGTCGAGTCTGATGAGGAGGTCCCAGTTCCGGTAGACCCAGCTGGACCAGCTCAGGTCCCAGAGGGGTTCATAGCTACCCTAGTGCTTCAGGACGCCCTTATCCGTCTAGTCGGACTCATGGAGAGTGTAGCACATGCGGGTCTTCTTCCTACAGCACCAGCCATCTCTCAGGCTGGGGGAGGTTCCCAGACTCCTGCCACCCGCATGCCAGAGCAGCTAGCTCCACAGTTTCATGCTCCGGCACCTCAGTCAGTCGGAGTAGCTCAGTCGGGTATTGCAGCACCGGTAGCAGAGGGAGCACCTATGTTAGTAGATGCTCTGTGGAGACTGGACCGGTTCACCAAGTTATTTACTGCTACTTTCACTGGTTCACCATCAGAGAACCCCAAGGATTATTTGGATAGTTGCCATGAGGTTCTCCGGAATATGGGCATAGTGGAGTCCAACGGGGTTGACTTCGCTACTTTTTGGTTATCTGGCGCAGCCAAGAGTTGGTGGAGAGATTATTGCCTAGCCAGACCAGTTGGATCTACACCTTTGACTTGGACTCAGTTCTCAGAGGTATTTCTGGGGAAGTTCCTTCCCATTACTCAGAGAGAGGACCTTCGGAGGTAGTTTGAGCGTCTCCAGCAGGGATCTATGTCAATAACTCAGTACGAGACCAAATTCATCACTCTAGCCCGACATGCTCTTATGATACTTCCCGCTGATTGGGAGAGGGTTTGGAGATTTATCGAGGGATTGGCCCGGTCTATCAGACTTCAGATGGCTAGAGAGTCAGGTACAGACATATCGTTCCAGGACGCGGCCAATGTGGCCAGGAGGATTGAGATGATTCTGTCCCAGGGAGGTGGTTAGGGGGCTGACAAGAGGCCCCGTCATTTCGGTCGTTTCGGTAGAGCCTCATCTGGGGGCAGGGATTCTTTAGGCAGAGGTCATCCTCCCAGACCTTTTTAGTCAGCTCTCTAGGTTTCCCATGGTACTTCGGGTGGTCGTGGTTATCAGCCACACTATTCTGATCAGCAGCCTTACAGTGCACCACCAGTTCCCATCAGTGCAGTGCCACATTAGAGTTTCCGGGGTGGTCATTCAGGTCGACAGGGTTAGGTTCAATTCCCTCAGCAGCCGAGGTCTTGTTACACTTGTGGTGATCCGGGTCACCTTGCCAGATTTTTCCCTCGAGCATCAGGTAGTTCCCAGTATCAGGGTTCTTGTGCCATGGTACAGGCACCAGGTGTTCCACAGCCTGCCCAGCCAGCTAGAGGTGGGGGTAGGGTGCTAGAGGTGGAGGTAGAGGTCATAGAGGTGGAGCTCAGGCCGCCAGGAGTGGAGGCCAGCAAGCAGCCAGCCTTCCTAGAGATGTGGTTCAGGGTGGTGGGGCCCAGCCCCGATGTTATGCTCTTCCAGCCAGGCCAGAGGCTGAGTCTTCAGATGCAATCATTACAGGTACTATTCGGGTTTGTGATCGAGATGCTTCAGTGCTATTTGATCCAGGGTCTACGTATTCGTATGTGTCCTCCTATTTTGCACCATACCTGGTCATGCCTAGTGATCCACTGAGTATTCATGTTTATGTATCTACACCAGTGGGTGATTCTATCATGGTCGATCGAGTCCATCGTTCTTGTGTTGTGGTGATTTGGGGTCTTGAGACCCGTGTTGATTTGTTTCTTTTGGGTATGGTCGACTTTGATGTTATATTGGGGATGGACTGGTTATCCCCATATCATGCCATCTTGGATTGTCATGCCAAGACGGTGACCTTAGCCTTGCCAGATTTTCCCCGTTTGGAGTGGAAAGGAACTCCTGGTCATTCTACCCGCAGTGTCATTTCGTACGTGAAGGCTCGGCGTATGGTCGAGAAGGGGTGTTTGGCTTATTTGGCTTATGTGCGCGATTCCAGTGTTGAGGTTCCCTCTATTGGTTCAGTGCCCGTGGTTCGTGAGTTTCTTGAGGTCTTCCCTTCAAACCTATCGGGGATGCCACCCGACAGGGACATTCATTTCTATATTGATCTTGCTCCGGGAACCCAGCCCATTTCTATTCTGTCGTATCGTATGGCCCCGCCAGAGTTGAAAGATTTGAAGGAACAGTTGCAGGATTTGCTTGGGAAGGGTTTCATTAGACCTAGTGTTTCCCCTTGGGGTGCTCCAGTTTTGTTTGTGAAGAAAAAGGATGGTTCGATGAGGATGTGCATTGATTACCGGCAATTGAACAAGGTTACAATCAAGAATAAGTATCCACTGCCGAGGATTGATGATTTGTTCGATCAGATTCAGGGTGCCACGGTATTTTCAAAGATAGACTTGAGATCTGGCTACCATCAGTTGAGGGTTAGGGCATCCGATGTCCCTAAGACAGCTTTCTGTACTCGGTATGGGCATTAAGAGTTCTTAGTCATGTCGTTTGGGTTGACGAATGCCCCAGCAGATTTTATGGACTTGATGAACTGAGTGTTCATGCCTTATTTGGACTCGTTCATGATAGTCTTCATTGATGATATATTGATATACTCTCGCAGCCAGGAGGAGCATGAGAAGCATCTCAGAGTGGTTCTTCAGACACTGAAGGATAGCCAGCTATATGCAAAGTTTTCGAAGTGTGAGTTCTGTTTGAGTTCAGTTGCATTCCTTGGTCATGTCGTGTCAGCAGAGGGTATTCAGTTTGACTCAAAGAAGATTGAGGCAGTCAAGGACTGGCCTAGACCATCATCATCTACAGAGATTCGGAGTTTCTTGGGATTAGCAGGCTATTATCGTCGGTTCGTGGAGGGGTTCTCATCTATTGCAGCCCCGATGACCAGGTTGACCTAGAAGGGTGCCCAGTTCAGATGGTCGGACGAGTGTGAGGCAAGCTTTCAGAGGCTCAAGACAGCTCTGACTACGGCACCGGTGTTGGTTTTGTCCACAGGTTCAGGGCCTTATACAGTCTATTGCGATGCTTCCCGTATTGGGCTTGGTGCAGTGTTGATGCAGGATGGCAAGGTCATTGCTTATGCTTCGAGGCAGTTGAAGATTCATGAGAAGAACTATCCAGTGCATGATTTGGAGTTGGCAGCCATTGTCCATGCATTGAAGATTTGGAGGCACTATCTGTATGGCGTGGCGTGTGAGGTGTTCACAGATCATAAGAGTTTTCAGTACTTGTTCAAGCAAAAGGAGTTGAATTTGAGGCAGATAAGGTGGTTGGAGTTATTGAAAGATTATGATATTACCATCTTATATCACCCGAGGAAGGCCAATGTGGTGGTCGATGCTTTGAGTAGGAAGTCAGCTAGCATGTGCAGTCTTGCTTTTATTCCGGCCAGTCAGAGGTCGCTTGCTTTGGATGTTCAGGCTTTGGCCAATCGATTTGTGAGGTTGGATATTTCTGAGCCTAGTCGAGTGTTGGCTTGTACGGTTGCTCGTTTTTCATTATTGGAGCGTATCAGTGATCGGCAGTTTGATGATCCTCATTTGTGTGTCCTTAGAGACACGGTGCAGTGCGGAGGTGCCAAGCAGGTGACCTTAGATGATGATGGTGTTTTGAGATTACAGGGGCGAGTTTGTGTTCCCAATGTTGATGGGATTCGAGAGTTGATTTTAGAGGAGCCCAAGTTCCCGGTACTCTATTCATCCGGGCGCCGCGAAGATGTATCAGGATTTGCGGCAGCATTATTGGTGGAGTAGAATGAAGAAGGATATTTTGGCATATGTGGCGCGGCGTTTGAATTGTCAACAGGTTAAATATGAGCATCAGAGGCCTGGTGGTTTATTTCAGAGGATTGAGCTTCCCGAGTGGAAGTGGGAGAGGATCACTATGGATTTCGTTACTAGACTTCCGTAGACCCGGAAGAAGTTCGATGCAGTTTGGGTAATTGTTGATAGGCTGACCAAGTCAGCGCATTTCATTCCTGTGGCAGTCTCCTATTCATCCGAGAGGTTAGCTGAGATCTATATCCGGGAGATTGTTCGCCTTCATGGTGTGCAAGTATTTATCATTTTGGACTGGGGCGCAAAGTTTACCTCGCGTTTCTGGGGAGCAGTTCAACAAGAATTAGGCACCAAGGTGGAGTTGAGCACAACATTTCATCCTCAGACGGATGGGCAGTCCGAGCGGACTATTCAGATATTGGAGGATATGCTCCGAGCTTGTGTTATTGACTTTGGAGGCTCATGGGATCAGTTCTTGCCTTTAGCATAGTTTGCCTACAACAACAGCTACCAGTCGAGGATCTAGATGGCTCTTTATGAGGCTTTATACGGTAGGCGGTGTCGATCTCCGGTTGGATGGTTTGAGCAGGGAGAGGATCGGTTGTTGGGTACAGATTTGGTTCAGGAGGCCTTGGACAAGGTCAAGATCATTCAGGATAGGCTTCATACAGCTCATTCCAGGCAAAAGAGTTATACAGACCGTAAAGTTTGAGATGTGGCTTTCATGGTTGGTGAGCGAGTATTGCTCTGAGTGTCGCCTATGAAGGGCGTGATGAGATTTGGGAAGAAGGGAAAGATTAGCCCTAGGTTCATTGGTCCGTTTGAGATTCTTGATCGAGTGGTAGGGGTGGCTTACAGACTTGCATTGCCACCTAGCTTATCAGCCGTACATCCAATTTTTCATGTGTCCATGCTTCGGAGGTATCACGGCGATCCAGCCCACGTGTTAGATTTCAGCACTGTCTAGTTAGAAAAGGATTTATCTTATGAGGAGGAGCCGGTAGCTATTCTTGACCGGCAGGTTCGTCAGTTGAAATCTAAGAGTTTCCCTTATGTTCGTTTTCAGTAGAGAGGTCAGCTTCCTGAGGCACCAACCTGGGAGTCCGAGTCCGATATTAGAGATGGAGACTGTGACGACCCAAAGGGTCATCACCTATGTTATTACCTATCTCGTACTTTCGAGGCCTTGAAAACCTTATTTGTATTTGTCTCGATTTGCGTGTGCAGTCCGGGCGCGTAGCCGGACAACTTAAATATGTAATTCTGTAAAAAATGCTAAGATTTGATAATAAAATTAATAAATTTGACTTTGGTCAATGTTTTGGGTAAACGTACCCGAACCCATTTTTTGACGGTCCCGAAGGGTCCGTAGGAAAATATGGGACTTGGTCGTATGCCCGGATTTGAATTCCGAGGTCCCAAGCCCGAGAAATGAATTTTTGAGTAAAATTGTTTTCTGAAATGTTTAAGGAAATTGGAAATGAAATCTGATTAGAAAGTGATGGTATCGGTCCCTTATTTTGGTTCCGGAGCCTGTTACAGGTCTTATATATGGTTTAAGTCCTTTCTGTAAAGTTTGGTTGAAAACGGATTTCATTTGACGTGTTTCAGACTTAAAATGGAAAATTTGATGTTTTATGAAATTTGATAGAATTCATGGATTTTGAGGCTTAATTCGATGAATATGATGTTATTTTGGCAATTTGATCGCACGGATAAGTTCATAGGATGTTTTTGAGGTAGTGTGTATATTTGGTTTGGAGCCCCGAGGGCTCGGGTGAGTTTTGGATAGGCCACGAATTGCATTTTTGAACTTGGAAATTTGCTGGGGCAACTGATCTGCAGGCTTCGCATTTGCGATGCCATCATCGCAAATGCGAAGGTGCCCTTGTTGGCCAGGGATCGCAAATGCGACCATGTTGTTCGCAAATGCGAGTATGGAACCTTCGCAAATGCGAAGTCTCTCCTTTTTCCCAGTGTTCGCAAATGCGAACTATACATCACAATTACCATGTCAGGGGTGTTCGCAATTGCGAACCCCAGTTCATAATTCCCATGCCAACCAGTGGCCTGCAGTGCACTGAAACCGAATTTTGACTCCATTTTTCATATTTTCTCAAACTCAAACACACTTAGGCGATTTTTCCAAGTACAAGGCTTCTTCCAAATCATTTGTAAGTTGGTTTTTACTCAATTCTTTCAATCATTAATATCATTTAACATGTTTTCAACTTAAAATCAAAGATTTCCATGGGTGAAAACTGGGTGTTTGGGGTAGAACTTAGGTTTTTCTAAAATTGGGATTTGAGTGGGTGATTGACCTCCTTGAGAGACTCTTATATGTCTAGACTTGTGAGAATACGAGGGTTCTGAAAATGTAAAATTTACCCAACTCCGAGATGCTGGCATGAGGGACGTTTTGGTCATTTCACCAAATTTTGTTTCGTAAGCTTGAATTAAATAGTCGAATCAGTTGCATGAGATGTTATTTACGGTATGAAATTTATTTCAATAGATTTGGGCCATTTGGAGTCGGATACTCGTGGCAAACGTGTGGTTTCGGGTTGATTGCTATACTTCGGACCCGAGGTAAGTGTTTGGTCTAACCTTAGCTTGAGGGAATAGGAATTGAGTATTATTTGCTACTTGCTAATTGTCAAATACGATGTACAGGCATGGCGACGAGTATCTATACATTGGTGTCTAGCATGACCGTGAGTCCTTATATCGCGAATATTCTGATTTTGTTGTAACTTCCATGTTTAAATTATGATTTTCTATATGTTGTAAAGAGCATGTGAAGGGAATTGTGATATTTAAACCCCTTTGGAGCATTGGTTCAAATTGTAGCATGAATGGTGAAGATATATGAGATAGTTGAATCCTTTGGAGAATTGGCTCAAATTGTAGCACGAATGGTGAAGATATATGAGATAATTGAATCCTTTGGAGCATTGGCTCAAGTGATAGAGTAAATTATGAAATGAAAGTCAAAGAAAGAGAAAGAGTTACTAAAATATACCCTTGGTGGGATTTAATTGTTTAATTGATTGTTCCCTTGCCGGGATTTAATTGTTGAATTATTGTTCCCTTGCCGGGATTTAATTGTTTAATTGGTTGTTCCCTTCCCGAGATTTAATTTTTGAATTATTGCTCCCTTTCCGGGATTTCTACTCCTATTATGTTTACTCCCTTGCCCTTGTTTGTGATTTCTGTTTGGGTGAGGAAGAGTGTTAAAGCACGAAGGGTAATGTCGTGCACTATTTTCTATTGTAAGGAAGAGTGTAAAGCACAAAGGGTGATGTCGTGCCATGATCCCTATTAAAAGCACGAAGGTTAATGTCGTGCCGATATAGTGAGGTAAAAGCATGAAGGGTGATGTCGTGCACCTGTCTTAGTGAGAATGAGAGTAAAGCAAGAAGGGTAATGTCGTGCACTTTTTTTGGTGAGTATGAGAGTAAAGCACGAAGGGTGATGACGTGCACTTGTTTATTCCCTGTTGTTATTCTGATACTAGTCGGTTACCTTGTTCTGTTACTTAAATAAGTGTTTTTCCCCTTTTGTACCTTGGCATGTTGTTCCCGTAATTGTACTTAACTGTTTACTTCCTGCCGTTATTTCTATTATTAATTATTGAATTGCACATGTGTTTATTGATTGTTGTGTTGCAGCCTCGTCACTACTTCGTCGAGGTTAGGCTCGGCACTTACTCAGTACATGGGGTTGGTTGTACTGATGCTACACCTGCACTTCTTTATGTTGTGCAGATTACGCAGTCGGAGCCGGAGGACATCATTAGTGGGAGTGTCTTTCAGCTCATTATAGAGGCTTTGAGATATACCCACTGGCGTTCGTGGGCCTTGGCGTCTCTTCCATCCCTTTGTCTTCGATTTTGTCTTGTTTTTCCTTTAGTTTCAGAGGCAGACATGTATTCCCTTTCGGACTTGTATTTAGCACTCTTAGACAGTTCGTGAGTTAGTGACACCAGGTTTTGGGAAATTTTGTGTCGATGTATTGTAATTGTCTTTACTTAGCTTAAAACCGTATTTATTCCGCTGTTTAATTTGTGAACTGATCTATTTTATTCTGTTAGGACGAGGTTATGATACTAGTTTAACTACACATGTTGGCTTGTATAGCGGGTTCAACATTAGACGCCATCACGGCCCGACGGTGGGATTTTGGGGCGTGACATCCACCTCTGTAGATCATAATTGATTCACCAATATACCTCGAACAGAAACCAATACATCACATAATCGTGCAACTAACTTATCATTAGCAGACTCTCCCACTTGGCTCAAAGCCATAGATCAAGACAACAATAATGCATAATGCCCATACACTATCACCGCCACAATACCACAGTGAGATTCAACTAAATCCTTCATAAGCTCATATAACACAAACCATCTAATATCCCCAATCATCTGCAAATATTGCATTCACCATTGGAATAGATGTGCCAACTTCCACAAGCGATCTACACACAAATTGCAACATATATCAATTAGTGGTAAAAGAGGACTTGTTACAAAACCACCTAAGGATCACACTAACTCAGGACACCCCGCAGGAACTAGTCCCGCCTGCTTAGCCTCAAACTGATATCTATCTACACCCTTCCAAACATCATAGCTATTATGCAATCACTTTATCCTTCTGCATTTAAACACAGTTGGCGCCTACCCTCGAGGCATCACAACATGCAGTATAAGAACCTGAAGCTGATGGCAGAACTAACATTGGGGTTGTGGTCAAAGCAATCTTAAGCTTCTGGAAGCTCTCCCTACACTCGTCTGACCACCTGGATACCTTTTTAGGAAACCACGTGCCCCAAGAACGCTACCAAACTGAGCCAAAACTCACACTTGGAGGACTTCACATAAAGCTCCTCCTCCCTCAATATCTATAATACCATCCTCAATTGCTGAGCATGCTCCTCCTGGCTACGAGAGTATTCACCAGGATGTCAGCAATGAACACAATGAAAAAAGGATCCAAATACGGTTGAAATACGTTGTTCATCAAATGCATGAACGCTGCTGGGGCATTGGACAACCCAAAAGACATCACCAAATACTCATAACACAACAGGAAGATCCACTTCCCTCTACAACTAAACTACATGAGAGGTCCTTCAATACACTCACAACTTGAGGCCATATGCCAACTCAAGACAGAATTCAAACACTCAACAGTTCTTGCTACATCTCCGGCCAATTCTTTTCGTTAGGATCAAACAATCTGAACACATCTCACCATCAAATCACACTCACCACATAGTCATCTAGCCACAAAATCCCACCAATGAGGACACGAACGGACATATAAGTCCCAAATGCACGTGCTCACATAATCGAATCTCAACAGTCAAGCCACAAACAAAACCCAGCATCAAGTCATCCAGACTGGACCATTATCAACATGCTAAAAATCATATCTCCTCCATGAAAATCACGAGCCATCGATACACGGCTGATACCGAGCTCCCACGTGCGCATTCAAATACATGAAAGGAATTCAAAGAGTTACGCTTTTAGCTGAATAAATGGATTCTCACGACAAGAATTCAAAATGTGAGATTTTTCCTAAGAGTTTTGCAGCCTCTCGAAGATATATACAGACGTCTCCGTACCGATTCGCAAGACTCTACTAAACCTTCTCATGACCGGTGAGTCATATGTAACCTAGGCTCTGATACAAACTATCACGACCCCAAATCTACACTGGCCGTGATGGCGCTTATCGTGGTACTAGGCTAGCCAAGTTACTGAACATAATACAAGCTACTTTCCATTTAGAACAATAACGTAATTTTGTCAAATCTTACGCATTTAAACATTTCACAAATGCAGATAAGATATGAAAAAAAACATCTGAACAAAAATCCCCAAAACCCGGAGCCAACTGTCATGAGCAACTAAATAAAACACAGTAACTGATACGATTTCCTTATTACACCAAATCTAGGAAAAATATAAATAATGACAAATGAGAAGGAGAAGGGTGGGGCTGCGAACGCCATGCAGCTACCTCACAATCTCCGACAACTGCTCCACATCATGAACAATCGAATCTCACTCGACGGGCACCTGGATCTGCACACAAGGTGCATGGGGTAACATGAGTACACCAACTTAGAAGTAACGAACACAAACTACAGGCTGAGAGGTAGTGACGAACTAAACCTCAAAAAATAAAATAAGAACAGTGTACAAATTATTAGGCATGATCACAGTTTTAACAGATAATAAATGTAGAATGTGTCTGATACGATAAGTAACCTAGTTATATCTCAGTACTCTACATGCCAATGTATCAACAATGTGGAAATGCACCTAGTGCTCACAACTCATCAAATACCACTCAGTACTGTACATGGCTCTCGGGCCCAAGGAAGATCCATCCCGGATAGTATACAAACCGGTGACCGTAGTCACTCAGTACTGAGGAAAAAGGCCGATCCAGCCCCACAGAGAAGATTCATCTCCGGAACACAACACTCGAACAAGATCCATGTCCAGGGACGATCCATACCTCACATATCATCAACTTCGGACAAGATACATGCCCATGGAAGATCCATCCCTCAATATCATCAACTTCGGACAAGATCCATGCCGAGGGAAGATCCATCCCTCAATATCAATGCGTTCACTGGGGTGTAAAGACTTCGGAGGGGCTCCTATTGGCCCAAGATCTATATCAAGCCAACGAAGGCATGATCAGAGTATTGCTGCGGTGTGCAGTCCGACCTCATAATTGTCTCAATAACAGGCTCTCGGCCTCACTATCATTACTCTCCAGTCTCGCTCACATGGGCTCACATATGCATGAACTAGCCCGAAACAATGATAAATATATAAAATCAACAATTACCGAGACTGAGGCATGAAATGATATGCTATGACAGGACTGAGTATACAAAATCAAATAAACACATAAGGAGACAGCAATACGCGACCACTCGGGTCTCAGCATTTTCGGGGTGAAGCCCTAGCATTTGACTTAGTATGATTTCTAGAATGTTCACATTAACCATATCAATAAAAGTGTGGATATCAATCCAAATAGCTACTAGACAGTGCCATGGGATGGGCCAGGACACAAATCACTCGGTGCACGCCCGCACGCCTGTCACATGGCATGTGCGTCACCTTAATTATAGTCATATATCGTATAGTTCGGGGTTTCGAACCCTCATAACCAAGTTTGGAGACGTTACTTACCTCAAACCTACTATAATCCTAGCCCACAATCCCTTTTCCTATAGACTCGGCCTCCGATTGCTCCAAATCTAGCCAAAATCAGATTTATATCATTAAAATATGCTAAGGAACGAAGCCCACTCAAAAATTATCAAATTCAACCAAAAATCCCGAGATTGTCCAAACCCGACCCCCGTTCCCATGCCTCGGAATTCAATAAAAATCACAAAACTAGAACCCTTACACTCTCACGAGTCTATACTTACCAAGAACATCTAAATCGGACTTCAACTGGCCCCTCAAATCCCCAATTAAAGGTCTCCAATTTACAAACCCTAATCCCTCAATTTTAGTCACTAATTTACATAATTTTACCCCCAATCAGTCAAATAATACCATATAAATGAGTTTTAGGTCCAAAAATCTTATCTCCACGTAGTTCCCACGAATTCCCTCTTCAAACTCTCCAAAAAGCTTCAAACCCGCATAAAAATGGTGGAAAATGACCAAAAATCGCTAAGGGTTCTATTTATTTATTCTGCCCAGCGATGACCGCACTTGCGGCTTAATTCTCTCACCTGCAGAGCCGCACCTTCGATCCCAGGTGCGCACCTATGAGATTTCATTAAAAGGGCCAAATTCGCACCTGCGCTTCCTCTACCGCACCTGCGACTTTGCAGGTGCGACCAATCGTCCGCATCTGCGGTCCTTCTCCCCCTTAGCCCTTTCCGCACCTGTGATGCCCAATTCGCACATGTGGCCACTCCTCCACATCTGCGGATAACACATAACAGATCACACCAACAACCTTCTAAGGCTAAAAACTCCTCTGTTAACCATCCGAACTCATCCCCTGGCCCTCGGGACCTCAACCAAAAGTACCAACAAGTCATAAATGATCATCCGGGCTTTGTCGAATCCTTGGAACACCCAAAATAATATCGAAACACCAAATCAACCCATGATTCAAGCCTAAGGATCTTCAAACTTCCAAAAATCACCAACGATGCCGAAACTAACCAAACCTCGTCCGAATGACCTGAAAACTTGCACACACATCCAAAATGACACTACGAACCTGTTCCAACTTCTGGAATTCCATTCCGACCCTGATAGCTAATTTTCCACTGCCGACCAAAAATTACCAAAAATTCAATTTCGCCAATTCAAGCCTAATTCTACCCCGGACCTCGAAACCGCATTCCGAACACACTCCTAAATCCCAAATCACCTAACGAATCTATCCGAGCCACAAAAACCACATTCCGAGATCCTTTACCTATAAGTCAACTTCCGGTTGACTTTTCCAACGAAATCACCATCCTAAGAGACCAAGTGTCTCATTTCTCATTGCAACCACTCCGAACCCGAACCAACCAACCCAACACGACATAAATAGGCTAAGAAACACATGATAAAGCAAAAACAGGGAAAACGGGACTAAACTCTCGGAACGACCGATCGGGTCGTTACAGTTGTATTCCAGTTTTCCATGTTTATGCCTAAGTGCCCCCAAAATTCTTTTATAGTTGAGCAGTGCATGAATATGTGAAATGGCTTCCTTATGACTCTTACAGAAGGTGCATGTAAGGTCAATGTTTATGCCAATGTGATTTAAGTATCTTCTATTAGGAAGTCTGTCATGGTAGCATTTTCATATCAATATTTTTATTTTGTTGGGACAAGTCAGCTCCCAAATCCAAGCAAAATCCTTAGCTTCGCTTGATTGAGTGTCTAGTACTTTGTAATACGACTTGCTAGTAAAGTGACTATTAGTGGGTAGTGACCAAATATAAGTGTCACATTTATTAGAGTTAGGAGTGGTGGATTTTATTTTGTTAATCAAGAGAGGTTGAAGCTCCATGGATAATTCTGACAAGTCCCACTGATTATTAATTTAGACATCCTGAATGGCTAGCATATTATCAAGTTGAGTTAGGGGACCATAGATGCATTGGCGTAACAGTGGATATTGATGGATCCAACGATTATTCCAAACACTGAGGTTTGATAACTAATGGGGCAACCAAGTAATACCTTTGCTACAAATATCCCATCGCTGGATAATGCTGCACCAAATAAAAGATGAGTTCTTAATGTTTATCCAAGAACCATGAAGCTCATGAATTGTTTTTACCCAAGGGGAATGAGTGCTTGAGAGGACCCTCCAAGATAGGTTGGCTAGGTTCACTAAAGTTTTACTCTTCGCCGTATGTATCCCTAACCCACCTTCCTTTTTATACTTGGTGATGGTGTCCCATTTTATAAGATGGAGTTTTTTGGAGGTTGCATTTGTACCCCATAAGAAATTTCGTTGGATTTTGTCTATGTTTTTATGAATCTTTGAGGGCCTGCCTGCCATGGTAAGACAACTTGTTTTCCAGGTGGCTAATCTTGCAAGCATATTATCAATAACAAATTAGAAGTCAGTCTCTTTAGGTTTCTAATTAGTTATAGGAAAGCCTAAATATTTTCTAAATGTATGACTAATATTGATATTAAGAGCATTAGATTGGTTGCAGGAGATATTTTTGGTGCAGTGTTTAAAGATGATGATTTTTGATTTAACCCTATTGATGGTCTTCCTTGACAAGGAGAAAAATAGATCAAGGAAATGCTTAATCGTATTTATAGATTTGTTATTGATCTGGGCCATGAGGTAAGATCATCCCCGAAGAAAAAATAAGACAATTGATAATTGTTCTTCCCTATAGTTATTGGATCCAGCAACCCATATCTACTTTGTGATTGATGAGAGTGGAAATCATTTCCATACAAAGGATAAATAAGTATGGAGACATCGGATCACCTTGCTAATATACCTAGTAGGGGTAAAGTAATCAGTTCTAGAGCCATTAACTAGGATAGCAATTTTGCTTGATGAAATATAGTTCATAATAAGCTTAGTGATGTTTGGGGGGGGGGGGGGCTCTATAGATGAAGGATCATTCAAGACAATAAAAAGCCTTTTCTAGGTTAATTTTCAGGAACATGTTGTATTTTTTACCACGATATTTATTCATTTTGAGAATAAGTTCTTGAATAATAATCGCATTGTCACTAGCCTTTCTATTTTTTAGAAAACTAGATTGATAAGGGCTAATGAGGTTGTTTAGGAAAGGCTTTAATCGATTTGTAATGACCTTGGTAATGATTTTGTAAATAGTATTAGATAGTCATATATGCCTAAAATTCTTTAAGTTATTTTCATTAGGAATTTTGGGGATAAGACATATGAGGGTGTCATTTATACCATCAGAAACTTTTTCACCATTGAAAGCTTCTTGACAGAGTCTAATTACCGAGTTGCCTACTATGTTCCAATAATTTAGAAGAAAAAAGGATGAAGTCCATCCAGACCTGGAGCTTTGTATGGTTTAAACGAGAACCAAACCTTAATAATTTCATTGTTTGTGAGTGGATTATTGTTGGTTGATTTCCCAATGCACACGCAAGTGTACGTGGTCGACAAGTAATATAG
>ML326442.1:0-21239 GCA_005239505.1 Nicotiana paniculata | reverse complement strand
GTTGCAATTAATTTCAACTTTTATGAGAAAAAACAACCGAGGTGGCTTGGATTTCTTTTTTCATCTTTTTTTAATAAAAATCAATTTTGCATTAAAAAGAGTTTTGCA
This sequence comes from Nicotiana paniculata, assembly GCA_005239505.1. NCBI lineage: Eukaryota > Viridiplantae > Streptophyta > Magnoliopsida > Solanales > Solanaceae > Nicotiana > Nicotiana paniculata. Next base: position 21,131 of record ML326442.1, on the reverse strand, counting down.
ACGACCCAGCCGGCCGTTTAGAGAGTTATAGCTCTGATTCTCTGTTACTGCTTTCCACGTATTTTTTTCTGCTTATGTATCTTGCCGAGAGGTGTTGGTTGTGGCTCCAGAGTGTTTAGGGACACTAAGGCCTCATTTCTTTGCACTTAATGGAGGTTTGAATCTTAATCATCAGATCTCAGACATTAAGTGTGTTTGTCTTTAAAGTCTGAATCTTAATTATTTAAATCTTAATCGTTAAGTATGTTTGTTGTTTTTTATTCCACACCCACTTAATGGATCTGAATAGGTCTGTGTCATTAAGATCTATAACAGAGATTTAATTTTATTAAGATGCTATCATCCATATTCATTATTAATTTTCGTTAGCGCCTACCATTATCAACTACCACCATGCTACCCACCACCACCACCACATCCTCAATCATGCCTGCCACAATTGTCGACCACCACCATCCCCACCACTCCCACCACCATTATTCTCAACGACAACCAACACTCATCCACCTCAACTACCACAATTAACCACCCCAATCACCATCAACAACATAGTTGGCACTGCCCATCATTATAAACTACCTCTATCTTCCTGTGTCACAACTACCTGCATCATCACCCGCCATTATAACTATCGTCACCCACTACCTCCTTCCTCAATCATAATAGCTACCACTACCAATCACCACTCGCTACTACCCTAAACTACAACCATCAACCAAATCTACCATCAACCACCGCTTTTAGTCGGCATTCACAAGCACTGTCGTTCTCCATCACCACCAGTAACTAATCATATTTTAAAAAGCTATATATTTTATCGATGAAATATTAGATATGTTATTTGAATTTTATGTTTATTAATTTTCAAATAAACGTAAATTTTATACATTCAGATATTAAAAATCAAACAGTCTTAATCATTTAGTATCCGGATCTTAATACATATCTGAACATTCAGATGTGTATTCAGATTCATATGTCTTAATCTTAATACACATCTTGATATCCAGACGTGCATTCACATTCAGATGTCTTAATCTTTAAAAAAAAAATGAGGCCTAAGTCCCTAAACGTAAGCTTAAGTTTTAGGATTTGGACCGTAGTCGAAAATGTGTGGAAACGACTCCGGAATGGAATTTCTTCGGTTTCGTTAGCTCCGTTGGAATATTTTGGACTTAGAGGCGTGTCCGGATTGTGTTTTGGAGGTCTATAGCTCATTTAGGCTTGAAATGTCGAAAGTCGAATTTTTGGAGATTTTGACCAATAATGAATTTTGATGTTGGGGTCGAATTCCGATTCTGAATGTTGGAGTATGTCTGTAAGGTTGAATATGACTTGTGTGCAAATTTGGGGTCAATCAGACGTGGTTTGTTAGGTTTCGGCATCGGTTGTAGAAATTGAAAGTCTCAAGTTCATTAAGTTTGAATCAGATGGTGATTTGTGTTTTTTAGCGTTGTTTGATGTGATTTGAGGGCTCGAATAAGTTTTTATGGTGTTTTAGGACTGGTAGGTATGTTTGGTTGAGGCTCCGGGGGCCTCGGGTGGTCAATGGACCATTTCGGACCTTTGAAAGATTGCGGAAAATGCTGGTATTCTCCAGTTCTGGTGTCCTTCTTCGCGTTCGCGAAGAGGAACTGGAGGCAGGTGATATTTGTGCTACGCGTTCGCGATGCAGGTCCCGCGTTCGCGTAGAGGTGTTGGACAACAGGGTCCCCAGCCCCTTTTTGCCTACACGTCCGCTACGTTTGTCCCACTTTCGCGTAGGGTCGAGATAGTGTTCTTCGCGTTCGCGACATGGGCTTCGCGTTCACGATTGAGGATTTTGGGCTGTGGTAAAGTTGTACTTCGCGAACGCGAGGGAGCGCCCGCGTTCGCGAAGAAGAAATGCCTGAAGTAGCAAAGGCAATCACGCAAAACTTCAGCATTCTAGTAGACGGGCCTGAAGTAGCTTGCCAGCTCTAGTAAATGGGGAAGTTCAGCTCTAGAGCTAAATTTTTTGTCTTTGTAAATGCGGAACTTCAGCTTACGGGTTGAAGTTCCCCAATTATAAAGACAAAAACTCAGCATACGAGGCTTAAGTTCCCCCAGTTACACTAGGGAACTTCAGCTCTAGAGCTGAAGTTTTTGTCTTTGTAAATGGGGAACTTCAGCATACGGGGCTGAAGTTCCCCAGTTATAAAGACATAAACTTCAGCATACGGGGTTGAAGTTCCCCCAGTTACACTGGGGAACTTCTACTCTAGAGTTGAAGTTTTTGTCTTTGTAAANTTGTCTTTATAACTTGGGAACTTCAGCTCTAAAGCTGAAGTTTGTAACTTGGGAACTTCAGCTCTAGAGCTGAATTTTTGTCTTTGTAACTGGGGAACTTCAGCCCCGTATGCTGAAGTTTTGTCTTTATAACTGGCGAACTTCAGCTTAACTGGTGAACTTCAGCTCAGCGAGGGAAAGGGGAGATGAAGTAATTGAAAAATGGGTACAAGTTAAAAGCTTTTTTAAAAAGCGGGTATAGGTTAAATGGGGCCGACCAAAAAGGGTGCCCCGTGCAATTTTTACACATTTTTTTTCAACATAGATTGTAGTTTAATTGTAGTATAAATGTAGTAATTTTGTAGAACCCTTAATAACAATACAGCTTTATACAATACTTAAACTGATTTGTAGTTTATTCGTAGGCTTTTTGTAGAAATTTTGTAGATGCAGACAAAATTTTGTAGTCAACATTTTTTTTTAAACATAGATTGTAGTTTAATTGTAGTATAAATGTAGTAATTTTGTAGGTACCCTTAAAAACAATACAACTTTATACAATACTAAAACTGATTTATAGTTTATTTGTAATTTTTTGTAGAAATTTTGTAGATGAAGAGAAAATTTTGTAGTCAACATTTTTTTTTCAACATAAGACCAGCGTCGTTTTTCCCTTCTCCTTTCTTCATCTTCTCCATTCCTTCTTCTTCTCAAAAACTATAGAGATGAGATACATTTTTTATAATCAGATTTTTCCCATTCAATTGTAGCATGATTGGGATTTTGGACATGATTACGTGTTGTTGCTGAGGTATTGTTCTATGTTTTTTCGTTTTTTTTTATTTCTGGATTGAGAAAAAAAAGATGAAGAACAGAGTATCTACAGTATTGGTTTCTACAATTTGAGTTGATTTTGTTGAATAATTGGTCGCCTTTTTGATTTCTAGTCTGAAGAAAAAACTCGAAGAATTGAATTCTACAAATTGTTTTCAGTTTTTGAAGTTGTTCGTCTTTTTTTTTTTGAATTGTAGTTTAAGAAAAAAGATCGCAGATGAGATAAAGGTTTTGTTTCAAATTTGAATTGAATGTGGCTAAATCAATTAGGAGATTATGTTCCTCATTTTTAGCGCATCATATTAGGAGGATAATGCGCTATTAATTACTAATTAACGGATAATATTAAAATTGTAGGAAAAATATGGACAAGTCGAGTAATTTATATGCTATGCATATATTTAATAATAAAGTTTTATATATCGTATAGAAAGAAAAAAATCTCTTTGATCTTTACTTTAACAAATTGTCTCAGAAATTAATAGACGTTAACTTTTATGGCCATACTGAAGCATATTTGCAAGTACGAATCCATAGCTACGAAAATGGAATTCTTGAAAAGAGTTCATACTTCGTCTTCACATTCGATGTAGTAGCGTCATATCAAGAAACATGCCATGCTCTAATCCAAATTTAATTGTCGAAAGATCCCTTTTTACTTACTGCCGTTTGACTATAGATTTAATCAAATTATTTTTTGACAAATATATATTCATAAATTTAGCCATTTTTTTGGCAAATTCCCAAAATCAAAAACTCAAATTCCAAAATATGCTCAAGAGCTGGTTTCGGCCCAAAATATTACTATTAAACTTTTAAAAAAATTGCCCTAAACTGTTGTATTTTATAAAAGAACTCACTATTTATTTTTTTGCGGGAGAAATTCAAAAATAGCCAGATTTACAAGTGATCATTCAAAAATAGTCACAGTTTAAAAAATATCAAAATTTAGCCACTTTTCATGTAAAGATAAATGTAAATAAAATTACTGTTCAAAATCTGTAAAATACTCCAGCATAATATATTGGAATTCCAGTATAATATACTGAAATTCTAGTAAAGTATACCGGTCTAGCATAACATGCTGGAAGTTCATACACAGGTGCTCGAATCTCCAGTATATTATGCTGAAACTTTCCACGTGTTGGAGTTCTAGCATAATATGCTGGAAGTTCATACACAGGTGCACCGAACTTCAGTATATTATGCTGGATAGGTCTCTGTTGCAGCAAAATAGTGGTTCTTTTTCAATGACTTGGCAAACGCTAGCTATTTTTGAATGGCCAGTCCGAAAAATAGCTAGTCCGTGCAATTTTTACTTATTTTGTAACAATGAAGCTTCATCTTCACGGTCATCTTATATTGTATTATGTAATTTATTATAAAATAATAATTTTGTATTATTTATGTTCACCAAATTTATTTATGTTCAGGGCTATGATTTATGATAATGAATGTTATTGATGAAGGTACTGTTGAGTATTTGTAATAGTATTTAGAACTTGTAGGTATAATTCATGTTCCATGTTTCTTTTTTTCAAAAGTAAAATATATTTTGAAAACTGATGTCCAAACACATTTCCATCAGATTTTTCAAAATAAATTTGAAAATCTCTGGCCAAACACTAGCTTAAACATCTGGCAAAACTTCAGAGAGTTGAAATAGTAAAAATGCAACCTAATAGAAACTTTACGACAAACTTAAATTTACTAAGATTTTTAGACGCAGCGTGAATTATGTCAAACCGCAAGCTAAATTGATGAAAAGCAGCGAAGCGAAAAGGAGCTGAAATTTTTGTGGAGATAACAGCCGCGCACAGGTTTTAATTTCAAATCTCAGCAGCCAAACCACAACTTAGTAATCCATATTTCGGACAAAATTGAGAGGATCACTATAATCACCAACCAGTTATCTAAGTCCAAATTAAGTTATTTTCAGAAGCCGTAAATGGAAGAAGGTAACAAAACTAGCCGTAAATGGAAGAAGGTACCAAAACTAGCCGTAATGTCCCACTGACAAATATTCTCAAAAACAGATTCTTCCCTATCAAGATCTCTCAACCATGCAGTCTGCTCATCCCGTGGTTTTTGTCCCACTGATGGTTTGCTTTGCCACGTATATCTGTTTCACCTTAGTAGAAGATGGAAAGCCCTTTTCTGCACCCAAAGACTGATTTCTGCCATGGAAACCCATTCTGCGATGGGACCAATCATTTCCAGCCATATTTCTTTGATACATCCCACCACCCCTGTGATAGTTATAGCCTGCAGATTGACTCTGCTGAGCAGATGTATTCTTCTGTTGGGATTGTGTTTTGAAACCACTGCTGCCCGGCTCTTTACGGTTGTTGCTAACGCCGTTTCTGAGAGTATCATTTTTGCCAATATCTGCATTAACACATCCAGAGGAGCTTTGACTGACAAGACTCTGAGCAGAACCACCAGTAGCCCCCGACTTAGAAGAATGTACAAGGCCCAATTCATCAGGAAACTGAGCTGCATTGTCATCTGTAGCAACTGTAAAACTGGGGGTACCATCAGAGGCTTCAGAGGGATGAGACTCCAAGAACCTATTAGTATTCAATGACTGATCCACAGAATGACCATGCCCAAATGTAGAAGGCAATGCGCCTTCAGCTTGCTGCTGCAAGGGATGAGAGATGGGGACAGAATGAAGAGGTGACGCAGGAACATGAGACCAGCGAGCTTGGACTGGCATTTCAGGTGCAGACTGAATAGAAACCAAAGCAAAGTACAATGTTATATACGAGAACTACCTGCACCAATAGATCACATAACAAAAATCTAGAGCACTACAACAACAAAAAAAACCAGTATTCTCCACCAAAAGAATCTAGAAGCACTGCCTTCCCAAGTGGGGTCTTGGGAAGGTAGTGTGTACGCAAACCTTACCTGATGAACGTAGAGAGGATGTTTCAGATATACCCTCGGCTCATCTAGAGCATTACAGATTCAACATTTTAAGGAGCAACTCAATAGTTCTGGCAAGTGTATTATGTAAAAACACAAAGATTGTGCAAAAGTTGCATCTCAAGAAATGAAGACAATTAAAACATGTATTCTACACCACAAAGGGGAGAACAATCTTTGTTCTTTTTTACATAATACACTTGCCAGAACTTCCTGATTTACTCCTCAAAATATGGAATCTGTAATGCTCTAGATGAGCCGAGGGTATATCGGAAAACAACCTCTATACTTTCACCTGGTAGGGGAAAGGTAATGCGTATGCAATACCTTACCCCTACATGGCGAAGATAGAGAGGTTGTTTCCCCGGTAGGGGAAAGGTAATGCGTATGCAATACCTTACCCCTACTTGGCGAAGATAGAGAGGTTGTTTCCGAGATACCCTCGGCTCATCTAGAGCATTCCAGATTCCATATTTTAAGGAACAATTCTACATGCCCTCCTTTTTGTCTTTTTTTCCCCCTATCAGGGGAGAAAATAGAGAAAAAAGAAAAAGAAAGATTGGGGTGGGGGGTGGGGGGGTTAATCCAACAGATCAACTCACATGGCTGATGGAATCGCATTCCTTACCTGGAATGGAGATACATCAAACATGGCCAAAGGAGAAGCCATGGGCATAATTGGTGAAGCAGGGCCAAGATGCTGGATGGTAGCAGACATATTTGATAAATTCCGCTGAGAACCAGCCATATTTACGTTATTCATATCCCCCTCGGTGATGCCCATTGCGGAGGATGAGGGTGTGTGCTTCCAATCAGGCTGCTTTCCAGAAGGTAAATAAGTGGTACCCATAAAGCTCAATCCAACCTGGCCATACTGTCCAACTGGTGCAAAATGATTATAGACCACCATGTGTGGTGGACCTTGAACCCCGGGGATACCTCCGGGTGGGCCTATGAAAGGGCCAGTAAACCCTGCTGGATGACCATAGAATGAGTCCAACGTAGAATGGCATTGCTGCCATGCACCAAGTGGACCTGAACTAGACACAGTAGCCTTCTGTGACTGTGATTGGGAGCAACCCGACTCTTTATGTGGACCAAAGGCAAAAATAGGACCACCTAACACAGGATTCATCTCATAGAAAGGAAAATGTGACGGTGGGCCACCAGGAAAATGAGAAAGGATTTGGCTCGAAGAATTCTGGGGACTTGGCAGGGGCTGCCACAATGAAATCGGAGGAGTTTCAACATTGAGATCAGCAGGAAGAGATACGCTAAGAGACTCTTCTGCCCTTGATTGGCTGCTCAATTGCTGATCACCTGCCATGACACAGACTGATTAATAAAGGTTACTGACAGAACAATCAAATGACAAACAAAGCACATTGGGATATTTCAACATTTGTACCTTCAAAGGTTTTAGCTTCTGAAACAGCAGAGCCTAGTCCATTCCCGACAGTTTCATCACTGCTGATAGCTGCTACAGCAACAGCAGAAGCAGCTGCTTCAGCTTCAGCCTCACAATCTTGTACATTTACACATGTATCATTTGCACGTTTGTCTTTCTCAAAGAAAAGGGTACAATCACTTTCATCTGGAGAAATATTACGGGAAATTTGTACTTCAGCTCGATTAGATCCTGGAGCTCCAATCCCATGTGAAACAACACGACTACTAGTATGAAGGACTGTTGGGGAAGTAACAGCACCTATTAAACAGTGGATTAGATTATCCGAACAATATAATGATAACTCAATAGTACATGCATATGATATGACAAGGAGGGTTACCAAATTGAATTTTCTCGCCAGCAAGCAGGGAGTTAATTGGACTTGCAACAGAAGAAAAAGATTTGTCCTTTGTTAAGATGGATGATGATGGTAAGATGGGCTCAGTGACTGCACCACCATGAGCTCCAACAGAAGCTGCATGTGCTTCAAACCTGGCAGGGTTCATAGCCTCTTCAAGTTGGCTCTGCGACAAGGCCATAACCTATGCCAAAGTGAGTCAGAAAATTTTCCGAGCCAATGATTGCAGCAACAATGACACACAAAGAATATAGATTTCATAGCCAACACAGCAATAAACAAAAGACCAACGAGCAATAACACCACCAATAACTAAAGATTAAAATATGTGAATATCCAGTACCATTTATGAAAAAGCAGATGATAAAATCCAGTAAAATAAGGCATTATTCAGCTGATGTTCAAGAAAGAAATCATGTCGAACTTCTGGCCCAAATATACCCAAATATGTTTGATACCATATCAATAATTTGGAAAAGAATAGTCACTCCATTAATTTTAGGTTTGCAGGAGGAAAATTAATAGTAGAGCGGAAAACAAGGCAGCGAAGACATATTTTGAATCGGCAGATTAGAACTGGTGAATCCGCAAATAGCACAGAAAAACTTTTGGAAGCATAGGTGCGCAATGGGACTGTGTCGTTTACTATCGAGCTAGCAAAACCAGCGTGTTAAACTTTTCATTGGACATCTCATCAAAGTATAATTTGAACGACAGAAATGACAGTGATCTAACTGGAAGTGGTATCCTGACTGCATAAAACATCACAGATAATTAGGTGGACTAAAACCGACAAAAGAAAACACCTGTTGATTGATCTGTGCACTACCCCATGAGTTTAGAGGTGATGATGTAGCATTCTCTGTATTCTTCTTGCTCTCAAATATCAGGCCTGGCTCAAGGTCATCTCCACCAGCAGAAACAACACTACCAGAGGTGGTATGGAGCAACCTGTCGAAGTAAATGAATAACATACTGATAAGCATTTCAGGAGGACAAGAGGTTCTTTTGCTATGATTTTGCCAATAGAACACACATACTTGGCAGTATAAAATTGTTTATCAGGCTGAGATCCATTGCTCCCTGAAGGAGTTCCAATTGGAGCTAGTGGCTGTGACACCACGGTAGTAAATCCAGTGGACACATCCTTATAAGCAGATCCGTGAACCTCTGAAGCAATAATATCTGAATAATTATTCTTATTCTGTGTTTCTCCACCCACAGATGCAAAGATTTTATTTGGGCTAGTTGTGACTGCAATATTTTGTCTAGTCGTCCGAGGTTTGCGTGGAGGCTGAAAACATGATTAAGAAAAGGTTAAGATATAACATCGCATAAATATCAACAGGTAAAAATGAATATGGATAACTCGCCAAAACCTTAGAAACGCGGGATTTCGCCTTGATCTCTTTTTCTCTTTGTTCTCGCCGATCATTCAGCATTTGCCTCTTAGACCTGACTTCAATAAAGTCATCTTCATCGCTAGGTGCTTCTATGCCAGGCTGTTTAAAAACACGTACAACACCACTCTGCATCGGGGCATCAACATCCTCCTCGGATATGTTCCTTTTTAGATTTCCCTCGCCAGTGTGTGAAGTATTCTGAATTTTGTGCAGCACACCCTTTCTGTCATCTTTTCTTGGCTTGTTACTAGAATCAACCTCATGAGAAGCAACATTTGCTGACATAGGATCAAACTCTACATTTTGCTTCGGTAGCTTACTAGAGAAGGATCCTCTCTTTGATCCACTTTTTGCAATAATCACTGCAGCAGATCTCCCACCATGATTTACCTTTTCACCAAGACCAGAGTCATCAGAAAAAACCATGCTGGATGATTGCCTGCTATCTGAATTTTCCCGGATTCGAAACTCAGTTCGCTGAACTGTTCGACGAGGCCGCCTCTGAAATCTACTTGACTCAGAATAAGGACCATCAGAAGTTGGAAAAGATGACCTCAATCCAGAACCTTTTACAGCATACGTGAATCTTTTACCCTTGTTGCCGTATGCTTGGCCTTGAGCCCTGCCCCCAGCATAATTTTTCTCATTAGAAACTGACTGAGTTGATGGCAGCACAGAGGACTGCTTGCCATCAGAACCCTTCCCCTTAGATGGCTGCACACGCCTATCTGCATCAGTCAAGCCCCTAGCCTCAGCTTGAAGAGCTGACTCTGAGATAAGCTTTCTATCACTAGCACCTGCAATCCCGGTAATGTTGGCTGTAAGAGCTTTGCTTTCTGCACTTCCTTGTGCTGGCTTACTGTCATTATGTCCTCCAGGCCTCAATACAGAAGCATGTTCTTGATTTGCTGAAAGAGATTGAACATTGTCTTTCATCACACTCAGAGTAGAAGCATCTAGAGCAGGCTGGGGAGGCACAGACCCACCGGAGTTCTGACTGGTGTTGTAATGAGCCTGCACATTGGGCTGACCAAAAGACATTGACTGAGCAGTGATTGGCACAATCCCTTGTGAGACAGTAGATGAATACCTGAGCTGACCAAATTGGAAGATGGGAGGTTGTGATGGATGTATATGGGTAAGGGATGGACCAACTGGTGGATGTAGATGAAGAGGCATTTGAATGGAACCAATTTGGATGGCTGGTACTGGAGAAGATATTAAAGAAGGACCAGAAAACAGCCCAAACTGAAGCTTAACAGGTAAATCAGGCTGACTAGAAGATGTTAAACTTGACATACTAGTCTGACCAACAGAAGATGGAGTGCCAAGGGATGAGAAAGTTTGCTGAGCACATAGGCTAGGGCCACAATACACATCAACACCATCCAATAGACTTGAGGCTGCGGCATTGTGAGGTTCAATACTCACTCTAAACTCAGATTCTTGCATAATTTTTTCAGTTTCTTGGACCCTGTCAGAGGAGCTATCCAAACTAGCCCCAGGGGGGGCTTCAACAGGACGAAGGCACTTTTCATCAACTTGAACCCCATATACAGATCCACCTTCAGAGGTTTCAGGTCTATCAAATACACTTTCTTCATTCCTTGAATTCCTCTCAAAATCATCACTTGGTATTGCAACTTCGACACCCTCATCAAAGCCCAAAACCAAGTTATCCAATTTGTGAGATGATTCTTCCTCGCCTAATTGGAAATCTTCAAATTCTTGGTTCAGGTCAGGATTCTCATCATCTGCTTCACGCACTTCATCCTCTTCCCTATAACCATCTTCATCCTCATCATACTCTTCTTGCTGCTGCAACTCACCATTATCTTCCACATTCCAGTCTTCATCCTCAATAGCAGAGATAGAACTGGAAGCCGTCTTCAAGGCATCTTTTGCAGAATTATCATTTAAGAGAGCACATTCATACCCAGAGAGACTTACATTTTTTCCTTCTGCGGAAACAGATACTGAACGAGAATCTCCAGATTCATCCAATTCATCATGAGAGAGATGAGGCGGAGAGTTCGGAGGGCTTGTAACAGATAGAGAAGACTGTGAATCACACCTTGGGCTTATATCTTTATTCAGTTTAGTAACTTCTGCAAGAGTGCTCTCCTGCAGGGGAGCAACATGTTCAGATGAATGGCCACCAAGATAGCCTGTCTGCCTAGTAGAGTCACCTCCTCGATGATGAGTATAATTGCTTTCATTGTCAATAAGGTTCGACGAACCAGGGTGATCGTTCATACCCCTGAATGTTCTCTGCATAGTAGAGAGTACAGGTGGAGGAAGCACACGTGGCTGTCTCATAGAATGCCTTGACTTACCATAGGAATAAGGTTCATCTGCTTCAGAATTTTGATATAGCCGATCCGAGTAAGGAAAGCGAGTACTGCCACGAGAACGAGCTTGCCCCCAACCAATATCACCATACCTATCTGAAAAATTATCATGAAATTCTGTGTCCATGTCCCTGTTCCTGATGTATGGATCAGCATCCATAGGAAGATTCCACCTATGCTCTTTCCGATGGCCAAATTCATCCGTATATCCTTCTCGTCCACCTTTGGCATAACTACCAGAAGCCAAATATCCAGCTCCTCCTGAAAAATCTTTTCGGGGAGCTGCTCTGCCTCCAGCAGATGCATCCCTTCTTGGACTATGATGACCAATATCTTGGTCCTGTAGATACATTGATGAGCTACTTCCATTCTCAAGTGCATCCCCTCTCCACGAATTAATAGGTCTTACTCTGTCTGGAAAATTTGAAAAATTCTCTCGAGAGGAATAGTGCTGGGAACTTACATCAGCAGATCTGCTTAAGACGGGGGTGTCAAAAGACGCTGAAGTTGTTAAACGTTCCACCATTCTTTCACTCTCATCCCAATTATCCACATCAGCTGCCCCTGAAACATCAATTTCCTTGTTCATGGCAGATATTTTGTCATCGGTGGTGACAACTAAAGTATCAGTTTTTGGCCCTTCAGCCTGCCTCTTGGCTATCTTGGCCTCCAATTCTAGAAGCTTTAGTTTAGCAGCCTGCTTCCTCCTTTCTTCCTCCATGACAATCCTCCTTTTCTCTTCCTCTCTAGCAATTCTCTGCTCTTCAGCTCTTCTAACTGCATCAAGCCGCTCTTGCTCTGCCCTCCAAGCAGCTTCTCGTGCTTCATCTTCCAATTTTCGTCGACGCTCTTCCTCTTCTCTAATCACTCTCTGTCTCTCCTCTTCCTCCCTTCGAGCTAGCTCCAATGCTCTTTCTTGTTCTTCCATAATTCGTTGTCGCTCAAGCTCTTGCATCTTTTGAACTCGTTCCAGTTCAGCCTCAAAGGATTCTCTGACAGGGTCATAGAAATCAGTCTGCTTAACCACATCCTTTTTTCTCTTGATCACCGCAGAAAGTCCTCCAGGAAAGAGATCCCTTTCATCAAATCCTGCAGATTCATAGTCTTTCAGGTATGGATCCTCTATGTATGGCCTTTCACCCCTTGATCGGGCACCTTTCTCCCTGCCCACATTCATAACAGGATCAGTCATAGGAAGTGATTTCCCAACAGATGCAAATGAAGGTTTAGACCCGGAGTTGTTCTGAAAGCCATCACGCTTGAATCTGTTCGACAGTTCACTACCAAGGTGATCTTGAGTCATGTGCTCAACCCCTCGACTATTGGGTGATTCTGTTGCATGATTCCACCGTTGTCTGCTGTCAGTAACAAGACCCGTGTCTTTCCTTCCGTATGAATAATCCCGACTTCCAGTAAAACTTTCATCACGAGCGGTGTCCCCAAAATGTGGTGGGACATACTTGTTATCTTTCCCTAAATCTTTCTTAACAAAAGATTCCCTGGAGCTAACAACATTCCTGTCATTGGCAATGTCTGGAGCTTTACCATCTCTGGGAAGGATTGAGTTCCTCCATGTGCTCCCTTCCCTCCCTTCTCTACTAGGTATTCTCACATCCCTGCTATAGGTGTCACCTCTCAGGGGATCAATGGTAAACCCATTCCCAGTCTGAGCCTCTCTAGGACCCCTCCTTTCAAATTGATTATGAGCAGTTTTATGGGGCAACACATTAGTTCGAGGCAGGTCAAAATCCCTATCCCAATAATTATCAACTTTTGAAATCCCAATATCTCTCCCCCTATCAGCAAATACGTGTCCAGTATCACGTTCGTCATCAGCCCAATCAGACCTAGGATTCAACCGGACTAATGGAAGTGGCCCCGGAAAGAAATCTTCCTGCTTCCGAGGTTGATCCTCCCTACGAGCACTGCTCAAACCATGTCTTTCATGCCCATTTTCTGCAAGGCCATTTCCAGTTGCATGACGTGAAGAGTGCCCCTGAGGACGCATATCAACCACTGAACTCATGTTGTAACTGTCTGTCTGTTCGTCAGATGTTCCTTCACCAGATAGGTGCTTCTGCTTTTGATTCAAACCATCCTTTTGCTTGTTTGCCGGTCCAGAAGAGGCAGGCAATGCAGCTTGAAGAGAAGGAAAATCCTCGCCTCTCAAAACGGAGACTTTCTCAGCAGTCAAAGGAAATGTTTTTGCAGGACCATTAACTGCAGCTCCAATTCCAATTCCACGAGCTGAAGGGGGCATATAGGATCCACTAACCTGGTTGTTGATGCCGTCAATACTATGCCCAGTCTGATCCAAACCATCAACAACAATGTGACTGTCACTTCTCACATCTTTCTCTTGCAATGCAACAGCAGCAGCAGCAGGCTTAGTCCAACCCATACCAGAGGAGGATGGCCTCGGTCCACTCCCTTGACCACCACCTCCCAATGCCCCACCGCCTGATCCTGATAAATCAAATTTCTCATGCTCTTTCCTCAATGAAGGCAAATTCAAGGGGGGTGGAACAGATAATTTCGCCCCAATTTTCTGGGTACTCCGATGCCGGGACAGAACAACCATTCCTCCACCCCCACTACCAGGCCGACCGCGGCCCATCCCCCCGGCCTGGCCATAAGAACCACTATAAGATTTATTATCATGATGAGAAGTCTGCCCATATGATTTATTCAAATTCACAGAAACAAATTTGCTCCCAACGCCGCCATGATTGGCCATATCAGAACCCCACAACGCATCAAAAGTGTATATAACAATGTTTTCTCTAGCCCCCAAAAAAAAAGTTTATCGGCCCCCAAAATCTCACTGTAAAATGATCCAATAACAAAAACCCTAGGAACCCAAAAAAATGAGAGTAGTAATAGTTTAATTGGGGATAAATTTATTATTACAGATAATAAATCGAATAGAAGTATAGAACAGATATGGAACAGTATTACAGGCTAGATTAGGGTATGGATGCAAAGCGGGTCGGAAACGGGTTGTTGGATCAGGTGAAAATGAGCAGGCAGGCGTAGGATAATGAGCTTACCTCCGACGGCGTAAGATATATGACGGCGATGTTTAACGTGCGCCGTGTATAGAGATATAGAGAGAGAGAGAGTGAATGACGTTAGAGAAGAAGCCCTACTACTGCTCTAGTCGTCGGACAATAGAAGAGAGAGAGAGAGAGATCACTTCTCTTCGTTTGGAGAGAGAAAATTGGGGTGAAACAATGAGCGGAACATTAGGGATTATCGTTTTGTCTTTTCCTTTTGTTCCCCAAACTTATTATCTAATTACATTTATCTCCACAATGTTTATTAGATTTCTTCAATGTCGGCCCTCGACTCCTTTACTTTTTGGCACAGTTAAATCGACTAAATGCAAAATCGTTATGCATGGGTTGGTATCACTGAGAAGTGAAAAATGTAAGATAAATTGTACCGTGATCTATCATAGATAGATATGCTGGCATTACTATTTTTAATTTTTTATCTATATAGATATTTATTCTGCAAAATGCTACATTAATTCTATAAAATATTATACCAATATCAAAGATTGTATATTTGTATGTAATACGCAAAAATTTAATAATATCGTTATGTTGCAAACATGCATTATGTTAATCATACATAATATTATGCTGAATTTATTTTTTCTCATGCGGTAAATTAAACAATCCCTATTAAAGTAACGCCAAATGTTTGAATAAGGCAGAATAGTCTAAATGGTACTTATACTTGAATCACTTTGTCATGCCGATCCCCAAACTTAACAATTTATCAATTGAACACTTGCACTTCTTCAAAACGTGTATAATAAATGCTTATGACACGAGGCTCATCCTATGTGTCATATTTGGCTTTAGTGCGTGATTCACACGCCTGTAAGGGGCGTGGAAGCAGTTGAAAAAGTGCTAATGGTAATAAACTGGCCTATTTAACAACCATCTTTTTCTTTCTACCTTATTCTCCATTGTTGAACATTATAAAAGCTGATTTTTATTTGTATCTGATGCCTTCTTCTTTCTTGTGCTAGCTTCAATAGTGAAAAAAAAAATTGCTGGGAGTTTTCATTGCCCATCAATTTGTGCCATTTCTTGTTCTTTTTAAAGTCGGTTTTTTTCTTCTCCAGTAATAAATAAGCTATTGTCACGTCTTCTCCTTCAGCAATGAAGAAGGAACCTTTGTGTTATTGTGGACTTGCTACAGATTTTAAAATATCACGAATACCCACCAATCCTGGAAGAAGGTTCCTAAGTTGCCGAAAATATGAGATTGGTGAATGTTGTGGCTTTTTCGAGTGGGTTGATCCTGCGACTGAGGAAGAACACTACAAGACTCTTCTTGCGGGTCTTATTAAGAAGAGTGATCGATACTATTGTCAGAGAAGACAATGAAGGTCGAAATTCAAAGTTGTTGCTATTATAATTGCGGTAGTAGTTGTTCTAATGAGCTTGGATCAGTGATTGGTTGAGTGGAGGTGCCACTTTCCATAGTTGAAGCAGTTGCTACTGATCCAGCTTTTATTGCTAATGCACTTCCAGCTGGTGTTGTTAATCCAGTTGATGTTGTTGATGCACTTCCACTAGTTCCAGTCATTCCACTTGGTGTTGTTGATGAAGCATTTTCAGCAGTTTCACCTCCAACTGAACTAGTTCCAGGGCTTTCCCTTTAGTTTCTCTACATACACATAACAAAACAAACATTAGTAATTGAATTTATATGATAATGAGCACAAAGAATATTAATACTTACTGCTAAAGGGCATCCTTTCTTGTTATGTCAAGAGTCATGCACAAAGAACATCTCATTTGTCTCTCTATCCTTGTACCTTTCCCAAACTTATTCTTTGATACGTTAGCAGATTTTCTCCTTTTTTTTCTTTGGCATTCCTGGCATTGCAGTTATAACAGGTGGCTCAACAGCTGGCGGTGTGCTTTTTGGTCACTAATTCATACTAGTTAAAGGTTGAATGAATATGATGTATGCCTTAAGGTAGGTATCCTTCATATACCAATGGTCAACATATGGCTCAACCTCATAGTTCTTATTGCATGTGCACATGGAATTCATTTGAGTTGCCATGATCTACAAGTACATGAACACCTCCTAAAGTCAACAACATGTTTATATGGTCCATCCTGGATCTCATACCCCGTTTCACCATTAATTGACTCCACACTTTGCTTCCCTTTGAGCATTCTCTCCGAGTATTTCCATAGCCATGGGTGATATCACCTACCCATTTTTCACAAAACTCTCTCATGTTATTCATCCTCTCCATACACTTAACTTTGATTTCCTCTAACATAGTACTGATAGATTTGTGCCTAGCTGCCAATATCCAACTATTGAATGTCTCACACATGTTGTTCTCCACTATATCACACTTACTACGTTTTTTGAAGTATGCCCTACACCATGTCTCTTTGTTGTATTTCAGTAAGTCTTGAACAATATCTCCCCCCAGCTCATTTATTTCGTCCAACTTCTTGCTAAAGTAAACTTCAAATGTAGCTGCACACTGCCAGAAATTTTTCCTTCTTTCCTCACCAGACCAAGATTGCTTCCAATTAGCCCAGATATGTCTACCACACCACCTCATCTCAACATTTGGCAATAACTGAGTAATTGCTAGATGAAGACCCTACAATTAACAATATTATATTGTTATAACTTAAACATAAATGAAAATAGTTACACTTTAAAGACAAAGTGTTAGAAATTATAACTTCTGCATATCAGACATGACTGTTAGCCCTTCTCCTTCAGATTCTGTCAAGTTCAGATCATGCTTGAGACATCTAATAAACCCAGACCATGTATCCTTTGATTCCTTTTCAACAACTACCCAAGCCAGATGGTACATTTGATTGTTTTCGTCCTTGAAAATGCAGGAAAACAGTTCACCTTTACATATTCCCTTTAGGAATGCACCATCAAAGTCAATTATGTTTTTGCACCCTTCTAACCATCCAGTTTTTAATGCTTCAAGACAGATATAAATGCCCATAAACACTTCCTTTCCAAGTTCTGGATTCTTAGATGTCGTTATTACAACAGTAGTGCCAGGATTAGTAGACTTTAGTATTTTAGCATAATCATAAAGCCTAGCAAATTCTTTCTTGTAATCACCCATATTCTCCTTCATAACTATCACTTTTGCTCTTCTGCATGAAGTTTTACTCACATACACACCATATGCTTTCCTAATTAAGGTTTGAATTTGATGGAGCTTAATTTGAGGCTCAATGATTATTATGTCTTTGAAGTTTTTTGCGATCCATGGTGGGTTACACATCTTATTCCTTGTCTTCTTGTAGCATTTGTGGACAAAGTAGTATGTAAGCACCCTAAAATTCCTGGTGCTACCTTTTATGCTGCCAAGAATATGCCATGTACAACCTTTCTTTGTGCAGTTTTCCCTAACCCTTTCCCTCTTATAAGGTTTCAACTTAAGGTTCACGTTTTTTTTTAATAGAATAGGTCTGCAATGCCTCCCCAGATTATACAACATTCTCAAATATCATATACAACTACCTGGATCTGAGCTATCAAGTTCATGGCAACAAGTTCTCTTTCATCATCACTAGACTAACTACCTGGATCTGAATTATCAAAATACTAGTCATCCCCTCCTAGTTTCCCTTAATATTTTTCCCGTTTGTTCTTATGCATATTTTCAAAACCAGAATCTATACCAACTGGACCAGATGGTATCTCATCTACATTTAATCGGGCATCATTTTTTTGTTGATTTTAGACTACCTAATTTCAGCTAAGTCATTTTCCAAATCACTACACTTTTCAATGTTCTCATCTATATCAAATAGTGAGTCAGACTCTTCAGAATCATCAAAGACTTCATTAAAATCAGATTCTGATGTTTGAAGGTGATAAGGATGAGAAGTTATTACCTCCACCTTTATCTGATTTATCTATCTCTCCATTTACATCTGCCCCCTTACCCTTTATTATCATTTCCAGTCCTATTTATATCATTATTAGGAGGTGACACACCTACCTTAGCATTTTTCCCACTGTCATGCCCATGTGTTTATAGAGTGGGGTCCAATTCAGTTGTGCCCTCAACAAGAATAGGATTACTAATTTTATGGACAATACAAACATCAACAAACACCACCTTTCAATGTATTAAGAAACTTTAACACATCAGCATATGTTTTTAAAATGTAATATCCACCTCTTTTGTTAACTTTGCATCCAAACAAATCAACTTCTAAAAATCCTAAGTCCTTAGCAAACTTGTGAAATAACATAATATCCAAACCATCAACATCAACTGTAGCTAATTGAGGGCAAGTTAGTACATTTGGATACCTTACCTCAGGGTCTGATACAAAATTATCACTGTGGGTGTGATTACCCAATAGGTCATCTAGAGTTTTAGAATCTAATTTTATGTTTTGAAGCATCCAATAACTTAGTCGTTCTTGATTTGTGTGCACAGTCCGAGTATTATTTTCGAAAGGCATCTATGTTAAAAACTAATATATTATAAAATTTTGCCTTAAAAATCTATTTAAGTTGACTTCGGTCAACGTTTTGAGCAAACGGATCCGGATCTGGACGTATGTCCGGAATCGAATTCGGAGGTCCCTAACTCGAGTTATTATTTTTTATGAAAAATTAAAAGTTTAAAAGTTTAATGATATTCAAGAATTGACCGATATTTGACTTTGATGATACCGAGTCCGTATTTTGGTTTCAGAACCCGATATAGGTCCATTACTATATTTATGACTTGTCTGTCAATTTTGGTGATAAACGGAGTTGGTTTGACGTGATTCGAACGTCCGATTGTTAAAATAGAAGTTCATAAGTTTTCTTGAAATGTTTATTTGATTTGGTGTTCGATTTATAGTTCTAAGTGTTATTTTGGAGATTTGATCGTGCGAGTAAGTCCATATGATATTTTTGGACTTGTGTGCATATTTGGTTTGGAGTCCCGAGGGCTCGGGTGAGTTTCAAATATGCTACAGAGTGATTTTGAACTTAATTGGAATGTTGGTGCATCAGGTATGCAAATCTCACATTTGCGAGGACTTGATCGCAAATGCAAGCCTCATAAATGTGAAGCCAGGCTCGCGTTTGCAAAGAGGGAGGGGGTGGGTCAGCTTCGCTTTTGCGAAGAAAATTTCGCAAATACGATGGGGGCAGGGTTCGCATTTGCAGGAAAAGGGTCGCATCTGCGACTGGAAGTAGACCAAGGCAGACTTGCATTTGCGAGTCTAAAGTTCGCTTTTGCAAAAGCCTTGGCTAGCATTTGCGGCATGTATGTCGCATTTGCGATGATATCAGGGTCAGAGATTTTTGCATTTGCGAAGAATTGATCACAATTGCGAACTTTGTGTTGCAATTGTGATAACTGCAGCTGGGTAAAAGAAAGGGAAAACGGGATTTTCTTCATTCTTTCAAATTTTCAAAACTAGAAAACTCTAGAGGCAATTTTTCCAAGGACTTCTCTTCCCCAATTCGTTGGTAAGTGATTCTAACCTATTTTCTTTCAATCTTCGATTACATTTCATAAAATTTCAACCTAAAATCTAGGATTTTCATGGTAGAGATTAGGGGTTTGGGTAGAATTAGAGATTTTTGTAAATATAGAATTTAGACCTCAAATTAAGGTCGAATTTCGGAACAAGTTACATAACCGGGATCGGGGGGTGAAAGGGTAATCAGATTTTGGTCTGAATTTTGGGTTTGAACCAAGCGGGCCTGAGGTCTATTTTTGACTTTTTGGGAAAAAGTGTGAGAATTCTAAATTTATGTCTTGTAATTGATTCCTTTAGCAATATTTAATATTATTTAGTCAATTGTGGTTAGATACGAGTAGTTTGGAGGCGAATTCTAGGGGAAAGGCCATGGTAGAGCTCTGAGTTGACTGCAGAGTGAGGTAAGTGTTGAGTCTAATCTTGACTAAGGGAATTAGGAACCCTCTCGAACTATGTGCTATGTGAATTTCATGTGTTGCGGCATATATGCGAGGTGACGAGTGTTTATACGCAGCCGCATTACTTGTTTTCCCTAATATTTAGTACTTACTTTTGATACTAATTCAAATTGCCTTGCTTTTTCGCTTTTCCTTAATTATCTCGTTCGTTGTCTTAAATGTTATCTGCTCTAAATGCCTTCTATGCTTATTTGCTACTTGTTAATCAGTGTTTTCTTCGTTTAACAATGCTAGATCCTTTCACATTTTGATGATCCGCTGCTACTTGCATTAACTGACTTACTTGCACCTTCTAATTATCATTTACCGGACTTGACTTGCTGTGTAGTATTACCTAGAGGTGTTAATCGGGTGGGCCGGGCCGGGCTGGGTAGGGAAAAATGTGAACCGCACGGTTACGAATCGGGCCGGTTACGGGTTGAGGCTTAACGGGTTCGGGTTCATCCGGGTAAAAATTAAACCGTAAGGGTTACGGGTAAATCGGGCTGGTTAACAGTAATTTTTTTTTTTCAATTTTTTTTTGTATTTGTTAGAACTATCGTAAAAATATAAACAAAAAAAAAACTTATAAAAATAG